>QLPD01001708.1:0-23600 GCA_003314085.1 Hymenopellis raphanipes | reverse complement strand
AGGTTAGGTCAGGTTAACGGTCTTTGAGCAGTTACATAACCTGACTTTCAAACGCTATCTGACAGAGCCATGGATGGATACGCAGCGGGGTCTAAGGTGACAGTAGTCATCTGGGATCTTAAAATTGTGAACAAAGGGTTGGGCTCTAAAGAGTGTTGTCTCAGCGGAAAGTCTTCCGACTCGTCTTCCGAAGCTACTTCTGGGTAAGGTACGAGAGAAGGTCTGAACGCTTTAGGTGCACTTGGTGCTTTTGAGTCGTTAGTCCTGTTTTGAGGAGTAACGGGTGTCGGTACGGAAAGAGTTTTCCGACGTGTAAGTTCTTTTTGGGTTTGACTAGACTGGGCAGCTTTTGTTATTGCCTTCTGTCTAGCTTCTGGTCCACCGTTTACTAAGTAACCGGGTGGATTAAAATTTGGTCTAAGGATTCTATCCGAACTAGCTGGAGCACTTGACGTACTCGCACGTTGTCTAGATGGAGGGGGTGAACGTTCAGCCTGACTTGGCGTATAATGCGAAGACTGCGAGGTCGAAGTTCTTTTGGAGGAAATTTTGTTTGTAAGACTTTTTAACCGTTGGATTCCGAATCCTCAAGTTGAAACAAATAAGCCCCCTCGCGGTGGCCTCCAAAATATGATGTGCAGTGTAGGAAAACATCACAGAAATACACACTACTAATCACACACACAAAACAAACACAACAAATAAACACCCGGATACTTCTGAAGTTCCCGGTGAACAAGTACAAGGTTCTGACCTTATCACTCGTAACGAATTACAACCTTAGCCTAGATCTAGTGACTCAAGGAGGTTCCAAACGGAGGGTGTGAGGATGTACTTCCTAAACTAATACAAGTGCAAGTTTGAGGGAGCTAGGGGGTTTTAACTTGTGGGATTTCGGAAGAAGTGGAATACCCGAGGTCTTAGCCGACAGGTTGACACTCAAGTACACTGAGTCTTAGTAGACTATCCGGTTGACTGTCTCGTGCACTCAATCTTCAACTCAACAAAACGTAGGGACCAAGATCTCCTTTGGGTACGTAAAGATCCTTAGGGTTTGGGTACGCTGTGCAGGTCTAAACTAACAACGTGGGCCTTGTCTTCTTATAACTGAATCCGAAGCAGTTGCAAGCGCAGTGACTTCAAGGGTTCTTAAGTTACTTCGTTACTGGACTTGTTTCTATCGTTTAGACTCCGTCTAGGGACAGAGGGACTTTCACAAGTACGGATAACTAAGTTTCCGAGTACTGACTTAAAGATCACCAAGTAAAACTGTTACTGGTCTACGGAGGTTTTGAAGGTTTTCTTAACTTAAACCGGGTGGAAGCAATAGTTTTCGAGTCAACGATACACTTGTATTTCACTGATATGCGGTATACACGGGTGCAGATTAACTACTGACTACGATGTTGTACAATCCCTTATATACTACGCTACCGGGCCGATCCGGATATAAACTACTTACTGTCCGGCCTTACGGATGTATATTACTGAGACTTCGCACTTCCGGGTGACTCATAAGTCTGCGGATTGCGTGCTTGTTAAGATATTTGATATAACACCTTGTGCTTGTCTGACTCAACTGGTAGGATATTCCATATGGAAGTCCAGTCGTCCCGACTTATCGCAGTGTAAGTTCTGTTCTGAGTTCTAGTTGGATCTTCTTATACTTGGCCTCTTGTGAAAGGCCTAAGTAATAGCTTGCGAATGATACCCCACTTTGTATGGGTGACATTCAAGGTTGTTCTGTTATAGTATTTTCCGTGATTCTGGTCTTGGACTAAGGAGACATGAGGCTCACGTTCCTGGTGGTTTCTGAGTCACAGGCCGGATACTGGTCATCCGGTTCCGAACCGTATCCGATGTGATAGCGGATGGCGCTCAGTGTAATGATGCGAGATGACGTGCTTTCGGATATGTGTCTGACTCGTGTCACAAAGTTGCGGGTCCTTGTAGATCCGGGTATACAACGTTTCATACTGGTTCATTATACGGATTCTGAATAGGCCTTGTAGTTTACAACTAATACTGAACACTGGGTGAGTACTGGTCCTTTTGGACGTTCACTTGACTGAGTTCAAGTGTCTAACGGGTACTTTTGGGTAACCCGGAACGCATTGAGTATTTGATATTCAGGTACGCTTTAAGGTTTCTGTAGAACGTTACGGGAGTTTCCGGTCCATCCGGAGCTAATTCCGTAGGCACGTATTTGCCACCTTGGAGTCTCTTCGCGTCCTAAGAGAGCCTCCTGGAAGTCTATAGCGTAGACTTCTAGTACTTAGTGTTTCGTGTACAGGTCTTTACTGAACAAAGGTCTTATGGAATTCGCAAAATGTAGCCTTTCTGTGGCCAAATTGTACTGTGCGTATCAACGCGATACGGTATATATATAGGTTCACTTTGCGACCCGGCGTGACCCGATATGCGAATATCCGGTCGAAACGCTACAGTACTTGTCTCTGAGTAACACTTAAGTGAACAGTGTATGACGGTATGGCGGTATACCGCAGGTATGCTGAATGCATACCGTACCCATCCTGTGACCTACCCGACCCGTCATATCGTCATATACTGTCCATACCGTGCTATTTACTAACCATAGTGACCCTCTCTTTTGCTGACCAGATCATAAAGAGGGGGTCGAGGATGATAACGCAGATCACGTACTACTTGATCCCCTGTTCTTCCGCATTCGTGCTGTACGTCCTAGCATAGTGACGTCCATTAGAGATAGCGAGTTGAGAAAGCGAATTCAAGAGTGTCCATCAAAGGACAAGGAAGTCCTCAGTGCGTTAGACATCATTCTTAACAATGGACCTCGTTCGCTGGCCAAGAATCTACAGGAATGGAACTACGAAGAAGACCTGGTACTCTTTCGAGGAAAGGTTTATATTCCTAAGAATGTCGCGCTTCGTCGAGATATTGTCAAGATGTACCACGACTCAGTTGTTGCTGGACACCCTGGGCATTATAAGACCTATGAACTCATAAGCCGCGAGTTCTAGTGGCCAGGCATGTCTGTTTTCATCTGCGACTACGTACGAGGCTGCCCCACTTGTCAGGTTACCAAGGTCAACAATCATCCGCCACATGTTCCCCTAGTCCCCAATGAAATCCCCACTCGACCCTTCAGCACCATCACTAGTTACTTCATCATTGGACTTCCTAAGTGTGATGGATATAACGCCATCCACTGCGTCGTCGATCGATCTACGAAAGGAGTCATTATCACCTCATGTCGCGACACCATAGACGCCGACAGTACTATTGATCTTCTCCTGAACAATACCTATCGACGATATGGACTCTGGGACAAGATGATTACTGACTGCGGTCCCCAGTTCGCTAGCTAAGTCATGTAAAGAATCCATAAACGTCTTGGTATTGTCTCCGCTCTCAGCACTGCTTACCATCCCGAGACGGATGGCGAGACCAAACGGTACAATCAAGAGCTAGAGCAATACCTACGCATATTCTGCAATTACCGCCAGAATGATTGGGTTAAGCACCTTCCCTTTGCCAAGTTCTTTCATAATGTTCGCATTCACTCTGCTACAGGAAAGTCGCCATTCGAGTTGCTATATGGATTCCTTCCACGATTATTCCCACCACTTCGCACCGATTCGCATCTTCCAGCAATCGAGTTCCGCCTAGAGACATTGAAGGAGTTACGAGAAGTAGAGGCGAGCTTGAAGAGTGCTGCCGAAGTTATAAAGGTGCAGCATGGCAACCATCTACTTAAACATCTGACATTCAAGGTCGAAGATAAGATATTGCTGGATGGAAAGAATATCGTGACCATGAGGCCCATAGCTAAGTTATCAAACAAGCACTATGGTCCATTCGAAATTACTGAAGTTCTCAGCACAGTAAACTTCTGCCTCAGATTGCCGAATAACTGGCAGATTCACAATGTATTTCATGCATCCCTTCTCATTCCCTGAGTCGAGACCGATGCTCACGGTCCTCCCCTTCCCTCTGAACTCCCTGATCTCGAGAGCGGCACTAAGAAGTTCGACGTGGAGGCCGTTTTGGCATTATGTAAGCCAAGCAATGGACGAGGAATGAGCTACTTAGTAAAGTGGCTCAGTTATCCTAGCTCCGAGAATACTTGAGAGCCAACGTCCAACTTTAACGTCTGGGCGAAAGAGCTGGTCTATGAGTTCCACCGACAAAATCCCACTGCCTATCGCACTCCCACTGCTGATGATACCCCTCCTTGAAGAAGCACGTGAACTGGCACCTCTCGTATACATACACTATTTGGTCTAACAGTGGGCGACATCTGGCGCTCTACTTCTGTGCTCCAGGCGCAAGCACAGCCTAAAGAGGGAGTATTGTCATGAATCGCCTTCCTCGTGATCTAGCTCCTATTTTATATCAAGCACTATGATGTCATTTCCCAGTGCAGCCAGCACACTTTGGCCTATTCTATCTGACTATGATGTCATATTACATCATCAGGTTCCAATACCTTATATGTCCTAAATAGTCCCACTGACTCATGGTGACTCACATTGATCACCTGAACATCCCGGATTGTTGCATTGGACTGCCCAGACAGTTTGGACATTGGTACAGTTACGAGTGAAGGGTATATAAATACATAACCATGGTAGATAGTTCCTCACTCTGTCCTTTTTTGTCTCCGTACTACACAGTCCTCTCTGTACTACGTTGAGCTAGCACAGCGTTTCTTACACTTATTCTATATCATCTTTATCTACTCTCTCTCCCATCGCTTCCTTAATCACAGTCTAAGCGGTTTTGTATTCACGTGATCACTGTTTTTAACAGTGATCGCTGATTGTTGACAATTCATCACAAATACATAATAAGAATCTTAGAGCTCTAATAGAGAACATTCACGCCACGTCCCGTATGGAGGTACAGAGTTATCATTGTATGTATCAGCATGGATCATATATTTCTATCCCTCATCCTGTACTAAAGCATGGCTAGGACGTCGACGCATCACAAGTAGGGGTGGAAGCTTGACCGTTGGAGCAGCAGCAAGAGCTCATTCGATTCTCTACTGACAATCTCAAATTGGATTTTGACTGGCTGGCCACTCCAACGACTGCTAACAATGGTGCTTTTATTACTCTGAACGGCAACAATGGGCCTTTCGCATTCTCAGGTACAACTCAGGCATTCACCTTCCCCTTTATAAGTCCCTTGAAATCAGCGCAATATTAGCCCAATGATGTGCAGTATAGAAAAATATCACAGAAATTTACACTACTAATTACATATATATTACAACCTTAGCCTAGATCTAGTAACTCAAAGAGGTTCCAAACAGAGGGTGTGAAGATGTACTTCCTAAACTAACATAAGTGCAAGTTCGAGGGAGCTAGAAGGTTTTAACTTGTGGGATTTCGGAAGAAGTGGAATACCCGAGGTCTTAGCTGAAAGGTTGACACTCAAGTATACTGAATCTTAATAGACTATCCGGTGAACTGTCTCGTGCACTCAATCTTTAACTCAACAAAGTGTAAGGACCAAGATCTCCTTTGGGTACGTAAAGATCCTTAGGGTTTGGGTATACTGTGTAGGTCTAAACTAACAACGAGGGCCTTGTCTTCTTATAACTAAATCCGAAGCAGTTGCATACATGGTGACTTTAAGGATTCTTAAGTTACTTTGTTACTAGACTTGTTTCTATCGTTTAGACTTCGTCTAGAGATAGAGGGACTTTCACAAGTTTAAATAATTAAGTTTCCGGGTACTGACTTAAAGATCATTAAGTAAAACTGTTATTGGTCTACAGAGGTTCTAAAGGTTTTCTTAATTTAAACCGGGTGGAAGCAATAATTTCTGAGTCAACGATACACTTATATTTCACTGATATGCAGTATACACAGGTATAGATTAACTACTGACTGCGATGATGTACAATCCTTTATATACTATGCTATCGGGCCTATCCAGATACAAACTACTTACTGTCCGGACCTATGGATGTATATAAGGAATAGCACAGGTAATACCGTGAGTAACGGCCTTACTCCATCTACCCGACCTGCCAATACCGCATACCGCATTAGCGGTATACGGATGCGAGTCGGTATACGGTATACCGCCAGACACTGGCTTATTCTCGAGCTGGCAGGGTGATCCGGCAATTGCCGGATAACGATCGCAGAGATCCGATCTCATCTCTCTGCTTCTGCCACTATAGCACGACAATAATGTTGTACTTGTTGGCTCCAGAATTTATTCTGGGGCTTATTCTACTTCTATTTCTCATATTCTTGTTCTTTTCTGCCATAGTTTGGCTCTGCGCCAGTCACTACGCCCTCGGATACATTTCGGGGCGCATTCTGGTGTTCGTCTTAGTGACGACACACCCAATGCTGTACCTATAACTAGTTTTAACTCCCTCCAGCAGGGCACTGAAATACATTATAGGCTCTATTTAGATTCCATGAACTAGAACTAATTTTCAGCTCACCTGCCTAAAGTAGTAGGGCCTCCAGAGCGCATTCTCAATTGGGCTGAGTGGGAGGGATGACCTCATTGAGAGCATGGGTAGGGTGATATCATAGACAGACAATGGGTAGGATGATGTCATGAATAGATGAAAGGAATGACGTCATAGCATCAATGGATCAGATTTTGATGGGATATGGGGAAGGATGCTTAGGATTGATGGGAGATGATAAGTGGGGTCCAGAATCGGTGGTAGTACCTTATTTTGAGGGCATTTTTGATCAGATGACCAATGAGTAGGATGGAGTGGGCAATAATGAATGCTGTTATTAGGGATGGCTATGGATGGGGTGAGAACTTGATTTATATTTTTTGGGCTGGGAATTCAGTGGTGTAAACGGTTTTTCAATAGCTTCAATAGTTAAGGAGATATTAAGGAATTAAAAAAAGCGCCATAGATCAAATGGATCTAGTAGACCTTATACTTATACCTATGACCTGCAACTTGGGAATCCTTTAGAAGTATCATAGATCAATGTTTAATAAAATTTCTAAGTCATTTCATTAAGGAATTCATGAGATATACCAAGACGAGTAAATCAGGCTTCTTAAAGGTATAGCATAGGAACCTGTAATCCTGGGGACTTGAAACTTTAATACTTCGTTTATACTAATAGTAAATCTCTATTGGTAGTGCTACTCAACTCAGTAGCCCATCTATAGGTAGGTCCCCAGTGCTGTATTAGTCATTTTCGCATTTTTGGTTATTTAATATGTAGCAGGTAGTCTAAATTGAGGCCAGCCACCTTCAGACACTTCATTATGATTATTCTACAAAAGAAACTATGTCATTTGATGAAGAGATCAGTGCTTTAGCCCTCAGTCTTCCTTCTCATCGGAGTTTTAATCAAAATTTTCACGTTCTAATCAGAGGATCGTCCACTTAATTCTTCATGTTCTACATATGTTATTGATCCCATTTCTTTTGTAGGACGTGTATATATATTATATGTATCATATCCAGATATCAAACCAATAATTTGATGAGGTAATTATCAAAAAATATAAACCAAGTCATCACCCCCCTTACAGGCATTCCCAATAGCAGCATTCATTATTGTCCACCCCATCCTACCCAGTGATCACCTGATCAAAAATGCGCCCTAATAGGGCTTACCCCACCTATCTTGGGCAGCACGGTCATTTACAGGGTTTTGGGTGCTATAAGCACCCAAAACACAGCGCCGAGGGTTTTGGCGGCGGAAGCAAAATTCTTCCGAGGATTTTGGGAGCAAAGCTTCCAAAACATAGCGTGCCGACCGTTTGCTTCAACTTTTCACTCAGATATTGCTCAAAGGAGATGATATCGGCTTGACCCCTTCTTTGATGGCTTCTGGGATAAAGAGGGGCCGTGCAATCGCCCTTGATGAGAACATCGACGATGAACTGGTTCGTTCTGGTCTTTCATCGCACATCTTGATCATGAACGCTCAACACACGATACGCGTCCCCTGCGCCCTATATGGCCGAATACCTGTCCATCACCTTCTTCCACATCTATCCTCGTTATTTTCTGCTTCTCTTTCAACATGAGTCATATGCCAGCTGTATGCCTTTACTGGCCTTTTCTATCATTAAATACAGCTATTCCATTCCTTCTTCTCGAGAACAAATTCTCCACAGCTTCAAGAGTAAATTTCTGTTAATTTGTTATCTAATAGTGATCGGTATCCTCTTGTATTGGCCACCATTTCTCATTGTTGCTCTAGCCATGTCGGTTTACAAGCTTAAGCTCGTCTTCCAACAAATCCTTCACACTGTCTCTAGCGAAGAGCGAGCCAAATTCAAGACAGACTGGGAGAAACACATACATTGCACCGTCTCATTCTCTCAGTATTGTAATTTAGTCGGTCCCTAATGTAATTTGCAGGTCGGCGCTCGCATGAAATCCTGGACAATGGCGCGAGAGAAAGCGGACCAGGCTGTCTTCACTCCTCAGCTAATCTGGCAGTCCGAGGTTGTCGAGTATGTCTCATACATTCATAAAAAAACCTCGGTGAACAAGAAGTCGACCTCAAAAATGCCACCAGCTCTATCCGCTGACATTGCTTATCTTGGCCCTCGCTTTATCCCTCCAGATTACTGAATCCATTATCTTCGTCGCTCAGCTGTCAATATGACGCCTGACACTGCGTATACCAAGGCCCTCAACATTATTCATCCTGTTTACTATTCGAAAATTCTGACCGAATGTCCACGATGCGGCGTTGGTACAGATTCCCTCTCATCGAATGGTTGGAGTGGCCAGGGACCGTGCGAGGTTCATGGTCTCTTTCGTGAAGAGATAGCTTTCGGCATTCAGCTCCAGTGTTCAACATGCAAAATTAACAAGACGGATGCCGGATACTGCTATGCAACAACGAGCGCGGACTAGTGGGAGATTAAGGAGCACTGGACTGTATCCAGTAAGTGTCTGTTATGCCGCCATTTCTTTTATCTCATTCTACAACTCGAGGTTCGATACCGCATTTTGAAAATCGTTGCGCTCTCACGAGAGAACTATACGACTTCATCATCGAGATGCGACCATCAACAATGAGTGGGGGACTTGCTGAGCATATTAAGCGTAAGTATCAACACTTTCAGTCATTTTCGTAATTACGCTGATCATCTCATCTAGAACTTCATCTGTTCACCTACCATCGACAACGACTAGCGCTGGTGCGATTCCATGGGCTTTTACATGCCCAAGATGTTCTTGGTCTTCCCAAACTCTCTGACTTCTCAGCTCCTGATGATGCTACTGGCTATGCGGATTCTAGTATCAGCGACGACTTAGTTGGTGATATCTTCATCAGCTTTCATAAGCAGACCCGTCAGGAAGAGTCAGATGAGTATACTCGAACGCGAACTGGTCAGTATCTTCATATGCTATTCGATGTGTACTAATCTGAAATACAGGCAAGATCATAAACTTCGACACAACCTTTTGCATCGCAAAGAAAGCAAGTATCATTGTACAAAAGACTCACGACACGCCATTCAAAGGTAGTCTTCTTAATGGTCTCAATGAATGAAGTGAGGTTATATTCTGGGTAAGCATTCCGTATGGTGTACCTGGCCCTTTCAACGTCTGATCATTCTGTATGTAGCGTTTCAATCAGACAGGCCAATTCTCCGAAATCACAGAGGTTCTCAATGGCCTGAAAACGCGCCATGATAGTCTCACAGTCCCTTATCCAGCCGAGGCTATTCTCGATAACTGCTGTCAGATGAAGAGCTCCGTAACGCCAGTCTTTCCTGATATTCATGCTAGCCTTGATGTTCATTATCTAGTCGCCCGGTATGCTTGTATGTTATCCTCTAATACACTAACTAACTTGTCACTTGTATAGGTACGGAGGCGTCGTTACTAGAGACCTCAACGAGTTTCCGGGTCACGAGGAAACTCGAGTACTTGATCCGGCCGGGGGTCTCAGCTACTCGACTCGTTTGATCTACAGATCAATAGCGAGTCGGATCACTAATGGATCGCGAGTATGGCCTTGGAAGCATGAGTACTCATTGCAAGTACTTAGTTGTACTCGCAATATTGTAGATATATATTTAAAGTATATTTACAAATTTTTTTCAACTTAAACGGGCCCTTATGTCGCCCAAACGAGACGTTCGCGTGATTTTTTGTAAGACTTCTCATGATCCGGCAATCGCCGAGAGGCCGCGTAAGCCTCTGATCGAGTCAGATCTCTTTACTCTTGACCACCACCATCACAATCCGGGGAGCGACGATTGTCGCCCCTGCTGTCCTGATGATTGTCAGACAGCTGTGGGAGGTTTTTCTGTCTCTCAGCTCTGCGCTGGACCCGCTGGACCCGCCGCTGCTGTCTCTGTGACAGCAGCCATGGATACCAATGGATACGACGACGCCGCGGACCAGAGGACGACACGGACTAGCGGACAGTAAGAAGAGAGGACAGTGACAAGGAGGAGGAGGAGGAGATGATGACGCGTCAATCACGACGACGCGTTGAGAACGACGACGACGACCATCCCACCACTACTTCCACCACCTCCACCACCTCCATCACTCTCTCCACCACCTCTACCACCACCCTCAGTTCGTGCTCATGCACGGCCGAGTGTCCCCGTGCCATTGCCCGGGGATGCTCACCGGGCATGAATGAACTTTGGGTGAGTTGAAGGGGTTGACCCGCGAGATCCGTCGATGACCTGGATCGCGCGAGAGTACTCGCCAACCTCGCGAGTACTCGACTCGTTTGACTCGCGAGTCAACGCGGGTTGAGTCAAGCGCGGATCACGAGTAGAGGCTCTTGGCCTCGAGTACTTGCCTTACGGATCGCGAGTCATACCCGAGTATGACTCGTTGAGATCTCTAGTCGTTACAAACAAGACGGCCAACCCTTGTAATAAGATGATTTTATCGGAAGTTAGCAGTGCTATCTTGGAAACATGGGCAAAAGACTCAGATACGGGCCGCACCGTCTATCGCTTCCAGGCGGACCAGCTCAAGCGTCTGAAGAAAACCTTCTGAAAATGGGAACAGTCCAGTAATTGGACGGCTGCAGCTTAGAGCAAGGCACGAGTGTTTACCCGGGTGCACCCGACACCCGCCCGGCAAATACTTGCTGCCGAAAAGCCGGACTTGCCACCTGTTAACATACTTGCCACCCGCGGGTACTTCACCCACGGGTGAAGTACCTGGCAAGTACTTGTCTTAAGTACTTGGCAAGTATTCTCCTGAAGTGGCCATTTTCGTGCGCGCCGACGACCCCCGAGCAATTGCGCAGGGGTTATCGACGTGCACGATACAAATTGCTCAAGCCCCAACTACTTGTGGAAGCAAGCATTGGGGTTGAGCAAAATGCTGAGCAGGGAGGGAGGTGAAGGGGTAGGGAGAGACTTCATGTGTGGAGACGGGGTGTGCGAGGAGACCGGACGGGTGCGCGAAAAGACGCGACGACGTGTGCGAGGAGAGGAGACGACGCGTGCAAGGAGACGAGGTGGGACGTGCGAGGAGACGAGGTGGGGCGTGCGAGGAGACGAGACAACAGAAACATGTTGCGACTGTGTAACGAGTTAGGGAAGGAAAGAAAATGTGGAGTAAATACGCAACTTTGGGGCTGGATGCATCCGTGACGCCCACCAGCCCGTATTCCGATGCAGAATCCAATAATAACAGTTCAAGTTTGTTGCTGCATTACGTCTGACGGCTTACGCAGCGAGCGTCGTTGTCGAAATGGCGGCGCGAGTCGTATGCGCCCCAGAATGTTTCCGAGGATGCAGTGGCCGGCACTAAGCTGAGCCCACAGTCCAAGCACGAGAAGAATGGTCCAGTATAAGGGCTGCCTTGCTTGTGAGGGCTTACGCGCCGTGCGTCGTTGTTGAATTGGTGTCGTTGCGAAGACGAACACCAGAATGTGCCCCGGAACGTATCCGAGGGCGCAGCAGCCGGCGCAAAGCCAAACCGCGCTGGAAAAGCAAGACAACATGAAGAGTAATAGCAGAACAAGCCCCAGAAAATTTTCTGAGGCCGACGAACACAACGAAAACGTTGTGCTGTGGTGGGAGGAGGCAGAGTGCAAGAATCAGGTCTGATCGATCCTTATCCGGCACTTGCCGAGATGCTCGGCGATCTCGGTCCAGGCAAGAAATTCTCGCCAACGCCATTTTTCAACGACGTTGGGCTTATTTGAGCCCCAATAAATTCTGAAAAATCTTCGAAAATATATATTAGCATTTAGGCAAGTATTAGGCAAGTACTTGCCCCAAATACTTGCCTCACCAACCCCGTACTTGCCACCTGTGCACCACCCGGGTGCTGGCAAGTGTCGGGTGGGCAGGTGCCGGGTGCGGCACCACCCGGGTAACGTCAATACTTGCAAATACCTGCAAGTACTTACCACTCGTGCCTTGCTCTACCAGTGCAGCTAAGACGGTGAGTTTACTAAATATTTGACGCTAGATACACGCTAAGCAAATGAATCATGTTCGAAAGGGCTGCTTAACCCGGTCTGATGCTACAATGTGCGCTGACGGAAGTCGTATCGAGCTCTTGCATCGCCATCTCAATCGATTACAGCACGGCATGGCCAGCAGCCTCGAGATGATGTTTGCGCTCATCAGTAACTTCATGCTTACTTGGAATATACGTGTCCTCGAGCGCTCTCCTCTGCCGAACCACGATATCTGCTTCGCGTTTGCGCAGCACTTATTCGGCTCTCATCATATTCGTCTTGTTTCTCATATTGCTACTCTGATCAACCTATGCTTTTAGTTCACACAGAGTTAGGCCAAAACGGACCCCAAGGGGCCTCATCAATTCAGCGTATCGTAAAGTGCCTTACAGTACATGGAATGTAGATAATACATGAAATGTAATTACTGTGGGAGAGGTGGGTGGGGACGCAAAAAAGCGGAGCTAACTGTGACCAGATAACACAGGTTAGCAGAGATAGGAGTGAGACAGTGCAGAGAGCACACCTGTGACCAGATAGCCCACAGAGATGTCCTTGATAAGGAGTCCTTGAAAAGGAATGGGTATCTGGGCACAGAAGCCATCAGAATTGAATGGCTGGATATGAGACATAAGCACATACTGGGAGCAGGGGCAGGATTTGCGAGTTTGGGGTGTAGCAAATGGTGGCAATAGGCTCCTAGTGGGTCTATCTATCAGCCCTGAGCAGGAGGACTGAGTAGAGAGAGTAGTGCTTGCCTGGGAGAGCAAAAGTGTGCAATTCCCACAAATTGGGCACTTTGGGCCTGTCTGGACTGGTTTTGGGCTGGCTAGGGGGCTTCAGACAGTGCTCTAGAGGGGTGTGGCATCAGTCCTGAGCAAGAGGACTGGAGGGATAATAATCTGCTTGCCTCAGAGAGAAGATGATGGTAAAAGGCAAAGGAGCAGAGTATTAGTCATCAAGCTTACACATCCTAGAGCACCCTGGGAGTGGCCTCTGTTGCTACTGCAACACCAAACACAGGCTAGGTAAGTGTAGGCCAATGACTGGAAGGGAGGTAGGCTGCAGTGGCAGCAGCAGGGAGTGAGTCTTTGATCAAATAAGGCAATTCTTTGACCAGATGACGGTTTGACTCGGTTTGAGTCAAATAAAGCTAGCTGATTTAACTTCCTTGTGCAGGAAGGTGGGAGAAGGATGGAGGAGAGGTGTGGGGCGTGCAGAGGCCTCTGAAAACGCTCCCTACCCCCGCAATCCGCGTTTACATCGATCATTTACTGGCTTCAGCTACTACCGTGGCTCATCTACCTCTCGGTGTTTTACCAGTCGTCTCTAGTGGAGAGTCGTTCGGACTTGCACCTTCACAGACTACGCTTACATTCGGAGGGCTTCTTGTCTTAAAGGAGGAAGAATGGGATGATATGCTTGCCAGCTGGGAGGAAGACAACATTGTTGAAATGACCGACAGTAATACGGCGCCGCAAGTTCGAGTCGCGGAGGTCAGTGGTACAACCATGGTACGGCAACACTTCGACTATGTATTCGCGCACTCACCTATCTCTCTAGAACATCGATTCACCAAAGTATTCCGAGCTGTCGATCGCTGTTACTGCACCATCGACGGTTGCTAGTGGTGCATCAAGAGAAGTTTCTGAGTGGTCCGGCACACAGCACGCTAGTGCTAGCACATGCGGAATACTAGAGAACAAGCGCAAGCGTTCCACTGGCGACGATGTAACGGTGCAAGTGGCAAATCAAGAAATGACTGCAAAAAAGATTCGTCTTGAAGTCAAATCATCCGCAGCGACGAATGTAAAGGTAAGTTTGCAAAGTTAATGTGACTTGTATAGTGTGAGCTAACTTTCTGCTTCAGAATATCGCCCCAATCTTCAAGAGTAGAACTGGACAATCGGCAACCTCCGCTTCAACTTCACCTCTGACTGCTCCTGCGATTCATTCAACCACGAAGGCCTCTATGACAGGAACCATCGAAACTCTCATCTAACCGTTACCTCGACGCGATCGCCAGACGATGACACCTTCAGAACGTCTTCTATTTGCGTCCACAGGTGTTCACGCAACATCGTTAGTGATTAACTCTGATGGTGAGGAGTGGTTCTTGTTCCTATCACTTCAAAAGGAATGCCAGTGGTTTCATAAGGATATGACTCCTGCAAAGTGAGCCAAGGCTACGAGCTTGTATTATGAGCATCTTGCGCAATGCCTGCCGTCTGCTCACCCCAAACTTCCACGTGCACTTTCTGACCAGCTTTCCACATTGGAACAGACTATTCAGTAGAGATAGGCACGAGTGTCAGGTACTTACAAGTACCCGCAAGTATTGACGTCACCCGGGTGAACCCTCACCCGGCACCTGCCCACCCGGCACTTGCCACCACCCGGGTGGTCCGCGGGTGGCAAGTATGGCTTTGGCGAGGCAAGTACTTAGAACAAGTACTTGCCTAATACTTGCCTAATCAATATATATATATTTTACAATTTTCTCGAATTTATTTGGAGTCAAACGAGTCCAACGTCGCCCAGAAACGACGTTGCGGATGAATTTTCCGGTTCGCCGAGTTGGCCGAGGCATCCGGCTGTTGCCGGATAAGGATCGATCGTGTCAGATCTTTACTCCTTGGCTTCTACCACCACAGCACGACGTTCGCGTTGTGTTCGTCGGCCTCAGAAATTTTTCTGGGGCTTCTTCTGCTTGTATTCTTCATGTTCTCCTGCTTTTGGACTGCGGTTTGGCTTTGCGCCGGCCGCTGCGCCCTCGGATATGTTCCGGGGTGCATTCTGGTACTCGTCTACGTGACGGTACCAACACGACCATGATCTGCACCGCGTAAGCCCTCACAGGAGAGGCAGCAACCATTCAGGAATACTGCTCTGCGCTGCGCCGATATGTCCTTGCAAGGGCATTTCCTTGACGACGACCTCGACGCGTAAGCCCTCGGATGAGGCCGCCGCAACATTGGACAGTGTGCGCGCGCTTCCCAGGATACAACAACGACTCGGATGACGGCGACAGTCGCATTAAGGCGCTACGAGTCGGAATATTGGGGAGACGGCGTTGTGAACGCATCTCACCCCGCACGGTGCGTGTTGTCTCTCTGTTTTTCTTCCTCTGTCTTATCTTATGCGCCCAGCATGGCGCGACTACGTCTTCTAGACGCGAATGACGATGGCGACTACCACCGAGACCACGGACCCGGCTTCAATCGAACCATGCTTCTCGCGATCCCCATCCTACTCCCTGTTCTCATCATACTCTGCATTTTGTTGAGCCCCGGTTCTTGTATATGCAAGTAGCCGGGGCCTCAGCAATCTGTATCGTGCACGTCGCTAGCCCCCGCGCAATTGCTCGGGGGTCGGCGGCGGGCACGAATCATGCCCAGAATAGCCAGGTACTTCGACAAGTACTTGCCCACCCGGGAGGCAAGTACTTGGCAAGTACTTCACCTGCAGGTCAAGTACCCGCGGGTGGCAGGTATTTTCGCAGGTGGCAAGTCCGCCTTCTGAGAGGCAAGTATTTGCCGGACGGGTGTCGGGTGCACTCGGGTACACACTCATGCCTTTCTCTACTATTCAGCGTCGTTTTATGACTCAAAACTTCAAAGGTACTCGTCGCCGCTCCCTAGAATCTCAGATGTTTAGCTTATCATTGACCTTCATATAGCACATAGCTCGGGAAAGGAAGACTTCTGGCATACACACTGTCATGCTGTTTCAAAACTTGTCGAAGCTACAACTGCGTAAAGCGAGCCGAAGCAAGCAAAGGTCAGTTCTTTGTCATGTCAAGGTCTATCACTCTGATACTTCTGAAGAAATATGCAGTACAGACATGTCATCGCTGCAACCATTTAAAGTACCCAAAGCCCACTGACCAAGTTTCGTATGGATCACACCCTAAAGAGACTTGTTCGGATAGCGTCAAATCGATCGCCCGACACATCCTCTTTTCCCAGCCAACAGGTGTATTTATTCATCGCTGCAACCATTTGAAGTACCCAAAGCTCACTGACCAAGTTTCGTATGGATCACACCCTAAAGAGACTTGTTCGGATAGCGTCAAATCGATCGCCCGACACATCCTCTTTTCCCAGCCAACAGGTGTATTTATTCATCATGCTTCCGCCAAGCGTGTAGGCGAGACTGTCCCAGCTCGAATGGAATTCGATTCGCTTGCTTTTATTGCGGCTCTCCGAGTAGCATATGCTCAGGATACAGATACCGCCCTTTCTGCCGAGTCGTATTCAGTTCTCAGTCTCTTTGCTGAGCAAAAGGAGGAGATTACTGGTGACATGTACCTCAAGTTATCGTTTCTGCCAGACAATAGCTTTATAACTCCAAACCTTCCAGACATGTTGTTTCGGTTAAATTTGGAGTGTGGTACTCGTAAAATCACTCATCTTCGTCTTCACTGCTTAGATAGTTCTAGATAATTTTATATTAGAATCAGTCTCTTAATAACCTTTAGTGCCTACACATACTGGAGTGATGTATAGTGCAATCTTAGTGCCCGACAGCTGCTGTCGGAGAATCTGAGATGTTCTAGGATTGTGCCCCCGCTGTCAGAGAGGGTAGCCAAGATTTATATGAGTCTCCCCGTACCATTTTTGTAGCAGGAATAAATGACTGAAGTGACATGTAGTCCGATCTTAGTTTCCGACAGCGGCTGTCGGAGAATTTGAGATGTTCTAGGATTGTGCCCACATGGCCAGAGAGGGTAGCTGAGGTTCATGTGAGTCTCTTCATACCATTCTGGTGGCAGGAATTAATAACTAGAGTAACGTGTAGTCCGATCTTATTCACACAACAGCAGCTACTTACTCAGTAAGATACCATTATATTTCGTTTCGTGTCATCCCATCTCTCTTCATCTCAGACTGATCTCACAATGCATAGACCTGACTCACTATAAAAATCATCATCTCAATGTTTAAGCTTTGTTCTTTGTTTACAGACCTCGTTCAATCAAAACAGTCTTTGTTTAACTTCATTTCTCTTTTTCAAATTATAATGCCCACCTTAACCTTCACATTTAACAGCGCTGGGTGCGCTTACCCCTATTTGGACTTTAAAAAAATTAAAAATTAAAAAAATTAAAAAAATAAAGAGGAAGCGGAAAGTGGAGCCATAGTGTGATTCGAACTCTCGCTCCCAAACGGTCAAACGGTCGCACAGTCGGCATCTCGACACAAATAGTCGAAACGATGGGACCGTTTGGGTGACTGTGCACCCTTGACATAACGGGATTACTCTATCCTGGACCCCATTCATCAATCCCAGGAATGCACTCTCACATCCTATCAAAATCTGATCTATTAATCCTATGATGTCATTCCTTTCATTTGTCTATGACATCATCCTACCCATTATCTATCTATGACATCACCCTACCCATGTCCTCAATGATGTCATCCCTCCCATCCAGTCCAATTGGGAATGCGCTCAGAAGGCCCTACTACTTTAGGCAGGTGGGGCCAGAATTAGTTTTAGGCCTCTTATGGATGGGGTTTGGGATACAGCTGAGAATGTATTCCAAGGCTGTGCTGGGAGAGCTAGAAATTAGTTTTAGGTACAGTATTGGGTGGTGGTGCCTGCGCAAGTTCAGGTAGGAAATCGTCAGTACAGGATGCAGACGCCTCTCTTGGCTGAGGAAAAGGAAGCTGCTAACCAGGCTTTCAAAGTGGTTATGGATGATACCATAACTATCTCGAATCGCGACTTGCTTGCAG
Source organism: Hymenopellis raphanipes (assembly GCA_003314085.1). NCBI lineage: Eukaryota > Fungi > Basidiomycota > Agaricomycetes > Agaricales > Physalacriaceae > Hymenopellis > Hymenopellis raphanipes. The sequence continues at coordinate 5,452 of QLPD01001708.1, read as the reverse complement.
TCGCTCCAGATTTGAGGAAGCGTGTCAAGGACGCCATGTTCGTAAAGCGAATTCCTGTGGCGGATGTTGAGAATTCGGCGGAAGTCCGTTTCACAGAAATGGTCGAGCAGGACACATCCGGAAAGACCAAGGCTGAGAGGATTGACGGGTTTTACATATTGTTGACGGACACCGATGTGGTCGTGGGAGCGCAGATGCAAGCTTTGAAGGTGATCACTTCCATGATCAATCACCGATTCGAAGCGGAGGCTATTCTTGATGAAGGGGCCCAGATCATGGCTATGTCAAGCCATGTGTGGCGAGGCACAGACTTGCCAATGGACACTGACGTGAAGATCACGATTCAGTCTGCGAATCAGGGCATGGATGAGTCTATTGACATGTGTCAGAATGTGCCGTTTACAGTTGGCGACCTCATGATGTTCCTGCAAGTTCATGTTATTCAAGATGTGACGTACGACGTCTTGCTGGGTCATCCATTTAGTGTTCTTAGAGAGATGGTTACCAGGAACTACTTGAACGGCAGTCAGACGCTTACAATTCATAACCTGAATTCCAATCAAGTGGTTACGGTGCCTATGCATACTCGTAAAAATCCTCAGTTTGCACCTTCGACTCGGACGCTAGCCACTCTTCCTCTCGAAAAGCTTAAATTGTTTTCATAAGCTTCAAACAGGATGAAGAGATTGCTTTGGTCATTACGGTTACATACAATTCAAATAACTCGTTTAGGACACCTCAATTCGAAAAACCCTTGGAAGACCCCAATGTCTTTAAGGATTCCACTACTATTCCAAATTTCACTGTTTCCATTTCTGGCCTGACTGAGCTTGTCGTTATCGTCGCATGAATGAATCTTCACGTGAGTCAAAATCGAGAGTACAGTCATTCGGATACGGCACAGGCGCGGAGCGAGAAGGAGGTGCTGAGGAAGGAATGATGGCAAATAGGGTAGAGTAAGATGTTGAGTGTTATCGCGAACGTAGCAGAAAGAGGCTTAGTGTAGATATTCTGTAGATAAAACAATGATATTTGCTGTAGTGGTGGTACGAAGACAAGAGAAAAAAAAGAAGCGTGCTAACTCTAAATACTAATCGAAGTGTCCAAGAATAGAGTACTGTCTGGGCTAGTAAATCTACAGGCGAGTGAAGCTGTTTTAACCACATGTCCAAAAATGAAACGAAACAAACTAATATTACAGTACACGCCCATCCGCACGTCGTGTATGAGGTGGTCGTGAATCGATGAAGTCCAAAAATAAGTCCATTGATTCGAATAGGCAGGCAAAGACGATCTGGAATAGTTCCGTATGTCTTGCACGGCACTCTTCCACAGTGACCCTTAAAAAATTGAGGTCGTCCCGAGCTCATCACCTTCATCATCAGCATTATCATATTCCTCTCCTTCTTCATATGCCTCTTCGTCGACCGTATCATCCCAGCCGTTAATTCGGCACTCGATCCTTCTCGCAATCGTTGGTGGATAATCTGATGAGATCTGTGTCTCAACCATCATTTGCCTCTGGTAATCGTTGGCATGCTCGAGTGGATTGGTGTGGTTGAATAGATGTTTGTGCAGGGCGAGGGCATATCCGTCAAGTTAGCATCTGTTAAGCTCTCTCTCCATCCGGTGTAAGGCGTGGTGAAATTGTCTGTAGGAGAATATGTGCGGTCCGGCGAATTTCTTCAAGCGTGTACGGCGATCTCATTGGAAATGTTTCCTGCTGGCGTACGACTTCCCATCCTTTCTGCAAAGTTGGTTTACCGCAGGGATCTGGACTTGGCCTTTCACCATATTAAGGTAGCTCAAGTTGAATGGGTAATACCTGTTGTCTTCGTCAAACCCGGTGCCTTCATAATGATCAGGAATGTCTCCATAGATGCAATACGTGTATATCTCCGCCGCCGTTAGGAATGGATCCTGAACCAAAGGACAATCTGGTTGCCCTCCCTGTCTAATCCGACGCTGTCTAATCCGACGATGGATCTGAAGAAGTCGATCTTTGTACGGGAGAATGGAGGGACGTCGGCAAGAGGTTCGTTCTCATTGCCGTGGTTGTGCTCTCGGGCGTAGGGGAATATGAGAACAGTGTTGTCAATAAGCCCTTAAATAAGGCCAGATTTATTTTGAAGGCCTTACCCTTACAATAACCCTTAATAATACACTGAAAATAAGGGCAAAATAAGAGTCATAATTCTACATATAGTCGTCGCCCGAACCCTCTAATGCACTGTCATCCGGGGCCTCATCGGACACCTCTGCTTGAAGTAATTCCATCCGGCATTCCTCGTCGGTGAATGCCTGTCGACGACGTGTCTGCGTGACCTCCACATCAACACGACGTGCACCGTTACCGCCAAAGAGAGTTTCCAACGTTGCAGGTAACCAACTCTTATGTCTCCGAGTACGAGATCCCTCGTTGGCGGGGCCCTGCATTGGTTCGTCGTCGTTGTTCTGATCAGTACCGGCCGCATCATCGCTCTGTGCTCGTTCCTCTTCAATCCACTTCTTCATCTCCCGGCGCCAATCCTTCTGACTGCGAACGAGTAGCGGCCGTTGCTCGACATCGGAGTCTGAGTCGTTGATGTCGTCGAGAGTAGTGAAAATGTCAGGATGTTTGTGAACGGGAAGAAGGGACTCGGTGTTGGCTCCGTGGTTTTTACGCTGTTTGGGCTGTTCTAGTAATCCCGCGTCGCGTTGCTTCCGTCGAATATCAGCACTGACCTAAAGCAAGTCAGTTGAAGTGTAAAAGCCATGAAATGAAACCAGACCTTGGACATTTTCTCCAGTTTGGGAAGCCCCAAGCGATTGCGATGCTGTGTCTTCTTGATAGCAAGGTCGGAAAATGTTCGTTCGGCGCCGGCCTGGTTGACGAGGAGCTCGAGAAGCATAATCGCGAAGTCAGCGAGCTCTGCCGTCTTCTCGTCGACACGGAACTGCTCCCAGACAAGGATAGGATTTGGTCCCTAAGGGAGTGTAAGTCTCCTCGTCAACTAAGCTTGCATGCACGACATACATGAAGCTGCTTAAATGTCTCTTCGTGGTGTCGCCAGTCGCGGAACGGTCCCGTGCTGGAGAGATAAGCCAAAAATGCAGCAGATACCTCGGCTTCTTTGGCAAGACGGGATGCAGCGGTGGCGGCGTCATCACCAGCATCAGCGATATTCGAGGTGGGTCGGCTCTTGACACGTCGATAGAACTAGATAAGACATGAGCAGGAAAATCTCAACCAACGGCGCACTCACCTCAAGAAACTCGGTGCTTAAGGTGAACGGTGATACCTTGGCAGAGTCGCCGAACCGTGTTAACCCTTCGAACGGGTTTAGGATAAGAGCGAACACGAAGAGCGGCTGATCTAGCTCTTTTCAGCGTTTCTCAATCCGTTTCTTCATGGCGGCAGAGAGCCGTCGATTCAAATGCCCATGAAAGTGTTGCCATATACCTGCAAAGGTGAGTAAAACATCGTCAGGACGAACACTATCACTCTGATTGATATTGGTGCCATAGCATATAGGCTCTATGTCCTCGATAACGGTCTGGAGACCTTTCCAGAACTCGGAGCTCTCCACTATGTCACAGTGCTCCTCGGCGGATTTCTGGATCTTTTTGCGTGCACCAGGAGCTGTTTCGGCACCAATCTGAGCGTCAATGATCGCTTGGCGCTGAAAAATAACAGCTTGGCGGAGAAGCAGCTTGAGTCGGAGTAAGCGATTGAACGCGAGGAAATGAGATGTCCAGCGGGTGAGGTTGGCGACGATAAACGCAAGAGCAGTACCGGTCTGAGCAACCTGCACGTTGTCAAATATGACTCGAACCTTCGTGTGATTGTGGATCCATTCAATAACAGCGGTTGCTTGCTCAGCAATCTTCGCCGCATCTGGACTTTCCTGAAGACTTTTAGCTCGGTTTGAGTGAAGGCTTTTTTTACTTTGGTGAGCAGCTTTCTCTTTTTCTTCGCTGGCTCGTTCGCTCCGTCCCCCTCAGTATCCGCATCTGTTCCAGCTTCATTGTTGTTGTCGGTATCGATTCCCTTCTCCCGCCGAGCTAGCTTTCGTCCAGCCTCCGATACATTTGGACATTTGAGCAGATGACCGATCATAGAGGCTTTGACGCCAAGGACACTCTCTCCTGTCTTCTCCGAGACTACAACGGCTGTAATATGCGTTAGCGCTGTACACTGATAGGATAGTTTTATGATTATGCACCTTTTTTGAACCAATCCTCCGCCGAACTATTTAATATGTCCTCGTCGACATCGATGGCAATATCTTTTGGTCGTGCCTTCTCGATGCATCCTAGGCAGTGAGCTCGGCTATGTGTTATGTTCTGCTTGGCTCCTTTATAGAAGTAGCCCCATATGACACCTTTTCCGCGCATGCTTGTATGGAGGAAATCGAGGAAATGCAAAATTTTCCCAAAATGGTTTGCTGCACGTGATGAGTCAGCGTGATGACTCACTGCCTTAAGAGTTATTAAGGCCTTCAATTGATTTGGCTCATACATAAGGGTAAGTTATTAACTTTCATAAGGGCTTATAAACTCATAAGGGTTACACCTTATTGACAACACTGTATGAGAAAGGAATTGATGAGGGAAAGGGTTGAGTCGATAATGGAGGATAGTTAAATGCCGTCGCGGGGAGGAGTATTCGCGAAAGTGAAGTGAAATAACTTTTTTGGAAAAGCAGGATACTGACAGTTGCAGTTGTAGAAATCATGGAGTTGCTTCTATCCGAACCACATCTCCAGCTCTTCGCTCACGAACACAGGACATGTGAATCGCGAAACGTCGTCGTACGTCAAAATCTCGTACGTGTCTTCGAGTCAGTCATCAACGTTATAGACGACGACGTTGTCCATGGTGGGGATGAAGGGATTGTTCATGTCGATAATGGAAATGATGAGGATGAATGGATTGATAACTTTTCAGGTTAGGATGTCATGGCTTATGAAGAAAAAGGATTGCTTATTGTTGACAAGATAAGACAGAAGTTTGGAGTTGAAAGAAAGATGTGTAGGATAAAATTGGGAAGGGGTATGTGGGATTTCTCAATTCACTTCAGATCGACTGATACGTGTTTGATTCAGTTCGACTTGAAGTAACTTGATAGGAGTGCCGTATGATGATCTCGTCGTCTAGTAGAGTCCGTACTTCACACGATACTTATAGACGCGGTCGAGCTGACAAAGTAAGTTGGTTTTCCAGGATAATTCGATTGGCGCTAGGGTTTGAAGGTTAGGTTACTTAATCAGTTACTGTACTATTTCAACCATAAGTTCATGTCACAGGTCACAAGGCCTTGTGATGCGAACCTAATTGTAGTTGGTCACTAGGTCACAAGGGGTCATGAACATGTTCGAAATTGGTCACAAATTTGATATTTACCTAAATTTTATGGGTGACAGACGCATTCCCGGAAGGAGTTTAAACCCTTCCGGAAGCGCAGGAGACC
>QLPD01001706.1:0-10675 GCA_003314085.1 Hymenopellis raphanipes | reverse complement strand
CGGATGGCGCCGACGTAATTCTAACTGCTCGAAACGATGATCTCTGTCCCGTCGCTGCGCTCCGCAACCATCTCAAAGTCAACGCATCGGTGCCAAGTGAGGCGCCACTTTTCGCTTTCGCGGCATCATCCAAAACATGGTCCCATCTTTCCAAGGCGGCTTTCCTTTCGTGTTGCGACATATCATGGAAACGTCGCGCGCTATACCACGTTCTTGGGCATAGTTTCAGGATTGGTGGTGCCGTCGAGTTGTTGTTGGCCGGTGTTCCTCCCGAGACAGTTGCCGCGACGGGTGGATGGACGTCGCTTGCTTTTCTGCTCTACTGGCGTCGGATGGAAGAAATTATACCGTTATCCACGGCAAAAGCTTATCGTCAATCGGAAATGCTCGAACTGGCGGATACATTCGAGAAGTTTCGTGTTGCTTGTAAAATTCCTGCGTCTCTCATTAAAACCTATGATGGTTCATTAGATGATCTAGATTCCGAGTAATCCTGCTACCATATCTGCTTTGCTTATGCTTATGTCTACTTGATGCTTATACTTACTGCATGCTTTATACTACGTGAATCGTTATTCAAAATCGTTATCTGTATATTGTTATCCCTCTCTCAGCCTCCAGGTGGGGAAACTGAATTCGTTCTTCGATCCGAATCAGTTGTTGTGAGTCTTCGCTCGGGTTGGTATTTCCTGATTCGGTCTTCATCTCGAATTCGGTTTCCCGCACGCTCAAGACTGGTCTGTCTGCCTTGGGGTTCCGTCGGCTCCAGCCGCTTCCCCTCCTCGGGATTTCCGTTCCCCCTCTTCACGGTTTCCTTCCCCTTTCCCACTCAACCGTGAAGCCGCCGGCAGACCCGTCTTCAACACAACACCTGGTATAGTCTCACTACACCAGTGTCCTCTCCTTCTCTTCTTCCTTCTCTTTCTTCCTCACGGCTCGGTTGTGGCCAAGTGCTATCTTATCCACTGGGACCCTAACCCTAATGATTCCAGCCACACCTTTGAATGAGCTCACCTCAATCCATCGAGCAATATCCGGGGCGGGTGTAATAATGTCAGAACGGTCTCAGAGAAATATTGCTCATCGAGACTGAGCGCGAGCATCCGAAGTGATTGGCTCACTATGGACAACGTGGGCCTGGTGCAAATGACGAGGAGTATGACCGAAACGCGCGTTAAACGTTTGGAAACACGTCGATGTATTCAAGTTGTTTACAGACGCTGCCGACGAAGAAGGGATAGGTGATAGGTATGACTTTCATCAACTTTTATTACTTGTGCAAGCACTGATTAGAGAAACTCACCACCAGGTGCATATCGATATAGAGAGCCTCTATTGAACGGGCGCTCGTGTTCTGAGATCAATTAAGTACACTTCCAATTGGAACTTGTCTCCGGGGAACTTGCGAAAGGCCTGACAATTTTCGGCAAGGAGGGAAAGTCTCCAGAATAACAATTTGAAAAGCGCTCGACGGCAACGATAATGCATGGGCAGTGGGTAAGGATGTGGACGACTGAGACAGTCTCCTCTATAGGCATAGCGAAAGAGATTATCATAAGACACACCATCTCGAACTGCGGCAGAAAAAAAAACATGATGCATGATACTTTGTCTGGCGCGTCGTTGGATGCGCCTTTGAATTGAAAAGTTTCAATCGGCAGAGTTTCTGCAAGGGGACAAGATTATAACAAGGTAGTAGATGCGGCAAGCGCGATCTGGTAGTCAAGTCGCGTCAAGAGAGATGCAAGTACAATTTCAAAGCAGTCATGTGGCTGTGCAGTACTCTTTTTCTTTTGGCGATCACGCATGTTTTCATGCTCTCGTTTGGGCTCCTCAATTCAACGCCGCGTGCTAAAATTTGCGCCGATACGATACCAACATGACAGCGCCGGAGAAAGCTCTGAGTCGTGGCGCAACAGTCCGAACGCTGATATCCTGGAAATGTTATATGAATGTACGCGGCTTTGTTTGCTAGATTCTTAATGCTGACTTTAGCTTTGCTTGCTTCTTCTTCTTTCCTTACTCCTGCATGACGGGACCTATCTATTACATTTGCTTTTCACGCCTTCCCTCGACGACTATTAATGTGCAGGCAGGCGCCAGTGTGTCGATGGATACAAAGCGTACAGCTTTACCAATGCCTATAACAGCGTAGCCGCGCTTACTACGCGCCTCACTGGACCAGACGACGCGCGTCTACGGGTGATGAAGGGAGTCGGCGCTGGAATCCGGGAGCGGGTGCGCCGGAGGCTCGCTGGGCAGTCGGTCGTCGAAATCCTCCAAGCCAGATTCGACGAGGAGGCTATATTAGCGATGGAGAAAAAAATGAGAGCTCAGAGACGGAGGGAAATGTCGTTGGAGGACAGAGACGTATTAAATGAAATCAAGAGCGTTCCCGGCCTTGGGTGTGTATTACTCTATGCGCGTCGTTGGTTTATACTAATTTGTCTTTAGTAACGTCGCTGCTCTTAAACTCCTCGAATTGGGCTGTGAGTCTCTGGAGCATCTCAAGCAAAGCCCAGAACTCCAAAGTATCCTCACCGATCGCCAAAGGAATAACATCAAGTATTTCCAAACCGTACAACACAGAGTCTCCCGCCCCGAAGCTGAATTCGTACGCGACTTTCTCCAACGTATGCTCCGCACCCCCTCGCATGAAGTATCCGAGAAGGGCGATCACGAGCTTTGGCAAGTGCACCACGTCGGGGACTACCGCCTCGGCCACAAAGACAGCAGCGCCATCGACCTCGTCGCCTTCCACCCCGGCGTCAACGACATCCCCATGCCCCCAACACTACCTCCCTCCTCCCTCTTAGACTGGGCCTCAGGCAAAAGCTACCCCACCTCACTCGCAGACCAGTCCCCCGATGATCCACCTGCCAATAGTACTGGTAAGAAAGTCAACCTAGTAGCTGGCCGCAGGTCCCTCCCGTTCTGGAAAAAATGGTCCCGGTACGCCGAAATCGTGAATTCCCCGCTCCTCACCAAAATCATACCTGCCATCCGGCAGCGGAACCTCCTTCTTACGGGGTTGACGGAGAACAAGGACCAGACGATGCGCTGGCGCGGCATCGTCAATGTCCCGCTCGAGCGCGGGTGGGTCACGAACCCGCAGTACCGCCAAATGGACTTGACGCTCGCGCCATACAAGTCCTTCGGGGCCGCCCTGCTCGCACTGACGGGTGATCCCGAGTTCCTGCAGCATTGCACTATCGCGGCAGCGAAGAGCGGGCTGCTCCTTAATGAGTATGGACTGTGGAAGTGGGAAGAGGGCGCGGAGCCGCCGCTGTTTCCGAGGAGGCGGAAGCAGCCTAAGGAGCCGGTTACGGGCCAGTGGGTGCTCATGGAGGGGAACGGGCTTATGACGGAGGAGGGACTTTTCGAGCGGATTGGGATTGAGTGGGTTGTGCCCGAGAAACGCAATTTCTTGAACCTGGATGCTAATTGGAGGAAGAAGCGGGCAAAGTTGAGGATTGTCTATTGATACTCTATGAACTTTTACTATATATACTTACTATTGCGACATTATCGAGGCCCCTCTTCGTACCCTATTGCGCGCTATCTCCTCACTCAGGTGATTATCTCTCACTACATGGTTGAACAACATCAACAGTCTATGGCGGAATAAAGCATGGCGACGGCACAACGAATCTTGCACAGCCTATGCATACGAAGAGTACGTCGTATTCCATACGTACTTACTTTGTCTGACAGCCTCGTCAAGAAACTGTTGGTCGTTCGTCGTAATTCTGGAATCCGACCGAATTGGATCCGCGTATTTTCCAATGAACCCTTCTTGCCTTCGCAGGTAATAAACCTACGATGGTGGTGGCGTTCCACTGGTTTCTGCCAGATAGTGTTGTAACAAGGGTCAAAGATCATACAGTTATTGTAAATGAGGATACATTCAAGTAAATGTTTCGGTACGCTTTATTCTTCGCCATCCCTTCCACGCTGTTCCAGCCTCTCATCCAAACGCCTCAAATGCCGGAGCTGCACACTCCACACCGGCCGTCCGAGCTCGACAATCCTTGCTAAAACCTCCGGCCTAATCATCGTCTCCAGCGGCGCAATGAAGTTCACATCCCCATACATCAAAAGCCGCGCACCCGCCTGGCTGATCTCCCGCCAGAGTCGTCTCAACTCCTCCAAGTACATCTCCAAATACGCCCTCGACTCCTCCTTTCCTCCAACGTTCTTCGCCACAAGATAAAACGACCCCCGCGTCCCGTGCATCGTCTCCGGCTTCTTCGTAGAAACCTCTCCATCCGATCGAACAATATGTATTGCGCCGTACAGAGTTGTTCGGGATGCGTCAACTTGATTGCCCCACGTTCGACGTGCTCAAGTGCCATGACGAGCTGGGAAAGCAGCAATTGTTGATATACCAACGGCAAGATGATGCAAGTCGGGACAAGATGGGCGTCAGATAACAAACTCAAATTGTTGACTGCTAATGCAGAGTTCCATCGGGAGAAAGTCACGGAAAAGCGGTAGTTCATTGGGCGCCAAGTTGAACCTGGTCGTATCGGCTTGGACGAGTGTCAAGCGCCGCAAATACTTCGCCATTCCAACGCCCTAAAAAGGATACCCTCCCCAGTGCGAACCCGATCGGCATCGCTGGTGGCACAACGCGTAATGAACACACTGTGCTGAACCACATTCCGTATCCGCAGGCTCTTCAAGCACGCCGGCAGCCTCCACCCATTCAATGATTCAACGCTATCCCTTTCACGCGCAACCTCGAGGTTCTCCAAACGCATCAAACCCGACAAATCAAAGATCACTGCACAAGACATAATAAGGAGCACAATATAATAGAAGAGATAAAACACTAACCATCCTGCTTCGCAAAAATCAACTTCAGATCCCTCAACGTCTCCTTATTCCTTTGAATCAACGCATTTGCCTCTGCCCATCTCAACAGCCTACTAGGGCTCTCCAGCTCCAACCGCTCCAGCGTCCCCACAATATTATCCCCCAACCACCGCACAAGCTCATTATTCCACCCGACCAAGCGCAGAGTCCGTAAACACGGCACCACTAATCTCACATCCCTCAACCCAGAGAGCGCCATGTTCGGAATATCCGCTCCAGTCGCCGATACAAGCTCGATATCCAGTTCGACGATCCGCGGAAACGAGCCGGAAAGCGCGCACATGAAGTTTGTAATGCGCGATGTGGATTCATAGAGCGTGGTAAGGTACTCAGATGCGCAGATAGTTATAGATACTTTGAAAGCGGTGAGTTCCGGGAAATATCGGGCGAATAATCCGACGAGTGATGGGTCGTGTCTCACCGAGCCAGAGCGAAGCACGGTTCCCTTGCCTTTAAGGGCACGCAGCACCTCGTCGTAGGAGTGCGCAGGTACGTAGCCGACTTGGACAAGGTTTATCCCGGTGATGGATGAAAACGTCTCACGCGATGAGCGTAAGAGCTTCGTAAACTCCTGGGCGCGGGACAGGGATGAGACGGTAAGAGCGCGTGGCGAGAGCTGATAGCGGCTGATGCGGGTCCAAGTGGTATGGACAAGTGCACACGATAAAAGGGTGGCTTTATCGTCGGCGAGGTAGGAAATAATAAGATCCAGAAGCTCGTGTGGTACAAGCTCGAATGGAGCTGTACTATCAGAGGAGCGGGGCAGCGAATGTGTTAGCATACTCGAGAGTACAAGTGTGAGTATGAGTAGCGTATGCGGTCGAGGGCATTCATTATATAAACAGAAACTTTTTTGAAAGGTATGTGCGGACAGGCCACTGCGACATTGAAAGACTCGGAAGTCAGTCGTCCTCGTTCGTTGGTGGTTTGACGATTCGCATAGTACGCGAGACCTCCAACCTCCAGCACCTAGGCTAAAGAACACATTCAGCAAGCAATACATATTGGCGACCAAGTGCTCCTACCATCAGCAACACGAAAAATTCGAAAACCTGTGCACTTCCAAGAATATCTGCTCCGCTAGTTTGTTTCTACTCGATCACCAACGCGTCTACAACCGACTCAGTCCTAGTCCGTAAGAGCACAAACGCGCTGTCGCGTGAGGTCTGGTTCGGGTGATGTTATCCATCGTCCGTCCAATATCCTTCGTCCAAAGCACCAATGACGACATGGGGAGATGAGGGGATTACTGGCGAGGGAGCTGGGACGACACATAGGGACGGAATCTGTGCACTATTTTTACACCTGATGATGGTTGAAGCTGCTCTCATTTTGATTGTTCTAAAAAGATATTTCAGATAGCCGAAAATGAACGCAAAAGTAAAATCTACCAAGGCATACTAGCCGCCTTTTTGTTGCGTTGTCGCTGTTGTGGACAGCGGGCCCAGATGCAGATGAAATTTGGCTGCGGCCGATGGACGTCGCAGGGAATTTAGAGGTCGACATCATTGCATCGTCGTCGTAAGAAGGAGAGCAGAGGTGATCGTGTTGGGTTAGGGTTACATGCTTTCATGCTATTCTGAATCTATGACAGACTTCATTTTGGTCAAGATTGTAGTTCTCTAAACCTTCCACAGATATCACAAATCAACAAGAACTTCAGGCGCGTTATGAGTCAAAGAGTATACAATCAAGTAAATGATATCAAAAGTTTCGGTATGCTTTTATTCTTCACCATGCTTTCCGCGCTCTTCCAGCTTCTCATCCAAACGCCTCAAATGCCGGAGCTGCACACTCCACACCGGCTGTCCGAGCTCGACAATCCTCGCCAAAACCTCTGGCCTAATCATCGTCTCCAGCGGCGCAACGAAGTTTATATCCCCGTACATCAAGGTCCTCGCACCCTCCCTACTAATCTCCCACCAGAGTTGTCTCAGTTTCTCCAAGTACGTCTCCAAATACGCTCTCGAATCCTTCGTCCCCCCAACGTTCTTCGCCACAAGATAAAACGACCCCCGCGTCCCGTGCATCGTCTCCGGCTTCTTCACAGAAACCTCCCCATCCGACACACGATCGAACATATACATGTATTGCGCCGTAAACAGTTGTTCGGGATGCGTCAACTTGATTATAATCGTGCCCCCACGTTCGACGCGCTCGAGTGCCATGACGAGCTGAGAGAGAAGTAATCGCTGCGATATCAATGGCGAAGGATGACTTTCGCCAGTCGGAATGGGATGGGCATCGCAGATGACAAACTCAAACTGGCTGTCGCTGATGCAGGAGGGAACAGGCTCCATAGCGAGGGAGTCACGGAACAGGGATGGTTCGCCGGGCGCCAAATTGAACATAGTGATATCGGCTTGGACGAGTGTCAAGCGGTGCAGGTACTTGCCCTCAAGAAGGTTCTTATGTCCGCCTTGCCATGGCGGAAGTGATACGCCGGTACCGCTCGCAAACCTATTCGACCAGAGAATATATCGAGCGAAGCCCCCAGGAGAGCATCTGCACGACGATTAATAGGTCGCAGAAATGCAAATCATGATGTACCCAAGGTCCAGAAACTGAAATCCGCGGCCTTTGGGGAAGACAGAGAGCGCGTCGTCGACTTCCCGGAGTATTTTGCTCATATTTATGTACCACTTGTAGCAGAGTTCAGGATTCGAGGTCTGAGCAGTCTCGGCGGCGTGGCGCTGCTGTTGAAAGTGTTCCTCGTAGTCCTGAGAGTTGTAGCCCTGTATGCAGAGTACATAATCGTGATCGCATTGGTAAAAGTTATAAACCGCGTACTTTGATCTTCAGTAGACGAAGAGCGTCGTACTCTTCACCCGCGACTTCATTGATCTTGTCATAGAATGTCTGTACCGGGGATTGTTGAAGGCTATCGTCCACGGATGCCATGATTGTAGGGATCAGGATGAAAGCGGGCGCTTAACGCTGATTGACTGGATCAGGCTTCCAACTGATATGCACTGTGGGTGTAGGTCGGAAATGAACTTCAGCCAATCAGACAAGGACAACGAAAGATGTAGTAACTGGTTAATTGCGCACATTCTGCACGGAGTGTAGCCCTCCTCTCCTGCAACCGGCAGTCAGTAAAAAACAAAATAACGAGCTTCGTTCATACCGGTTGCGTACACATAGGTTTGCGAAGCTTGAAGTTCTGGTTGATTTGCGATATCGGTGGAAGGTTTGAAGAACGACCATCTGAGAGAAAATGAGAACATGAAATCACTATCATAGGTCCAGAACAAGCTTCAACTTGAAACTGGAATTGGACTCACAATTTCCACTTTGGGAGGTTGTGCCTGGCCGCGAGTCACGTGACCCTAGGTTTTTCGGCCGGCGCTCTGAGCCACCTCTTGCCTTGTCGAGTATGCTCTATCGTCGATGAGGTTTGGGTTGCGTATCATTCATCGACCGTCACCCTATTCCTCTTTTCTGGATAATGTTGGGTCGAAACACTATAGTATTTGGAGACTTCAAGACTCCAATCTCCGTCCCGCCAAATCACCAAGACTTTGCATCTTCCCAAGCCGGTTTCACAGGCACCTCTCTCTTTCCACGAAGTCGCCATTGGAGATTTTCTATGACAAGATCAAGGAGGTTGCTGGTGAAGAGTACGAGGCTCTGTGCCAGCTAAAGATCAAAGTACGCGGTTTAATTATGAGTAAATGCGGTCACGATTGATTAGCGTGCTGGTTACAGGGCAAACAGGCTCACTGGCAGGCTTACGAAGAACAGTTCCAACAGCAACAGCAGCGCGACACCGAGGCTGAAACTGCTAATGCAGATCCAGATCCTGACCTCAGTACTATCTGGTATAAAAAGATGAAGTATGTTCTTCAGGAAGTCGACAACGAGCTCTCCGTTTTCCCTAAGGACCGCAGATTTCATTTTCTGGAATTTGGGTATGTGTCGTTTGTGTTTACTGATTCAGGCTGATTGTCGGGTACGCATAGATGCTCGCCCGGAGGTAATGCTCGATATATTTTCTGGGCAAATCGGCGTGCAAAAGGCACCGGCGTATCGCTCCCTCCAGAGCAAGGCGGGCATCCCAACCTTGTTGAGGCGAAGTTTCTCCGCCGCTTGAAGCTCATCGAAGCCGATCTGACCATGTTCAACTTGACGCCTAATGAACCCCCGATTTTGCGTGACTCTCTCCCGCTGGAACCTGTCCCCTCCTGCATTAGTGGTCGAAAATTTGAGTTTGTCCTCTGTGACGCTCATCCCGTCCCGACTTGCGTCGCCTCACAATTGAAACACCAACAATTACACCTTTCCCAGCTTGTCATGGCTTTTGAGCGCGTTAAACCTGGTGGGACGATTCTAATCCGGTTAACGCACCCCGAACGACTGTATACTGCGCAATACATGTATATGTTCGATCGTGTGTCGGACGGGCAGGTTTCTGTGAAGAAGCCGGAGAGTATGCATGGGACGCGGGGATCGTTCTTCCTTGTGGCGAAGAACGTTGGTGGGACGGAGGAGTCGAGAGGGTATTTGGAGATGTACCGAGAGGAGTTGAGACGACTCTGGTGGGAGATCAGCCAGGAGGATGCGCGGCTGTTGATGTATGGGGATGTGAATTTCATTGCGCCGCTGGAGACGATGATTAGGCCGGAAGTTTTAGCGAGGATTGTCGAGCTTGGAAGGCCGGTGTGGAGTGTGCAGCTCCGGCATTTGAGGCGGTTGGATGAGAAGCTGGCAGAGCGAGGAAGAGATGGCGACGAAGTAAAATCTTCTCCTGCCAATTTCTCTGGGGCACAGTAGACTCGCAGTTCTTGCTGAGGTGCGATATCTTAGAAAACCCCAAAATGAGAAAATGCGGCCACTGTCATAACTTCAGAATAAGCTTCAAGTTGTGTATCCACATAGACTCCAGTTGAACTAGTAGAAGCGTGTAACCCTAACCCAAGGCGGCAACACGATCCCTGCTCTCCCTCTTACGACGACGACACAATAATGTCGACCTCTAAATTCCCTGCGACGTCCATCGGGCGCAGCTCTGGCCGCCAAAATTCATCCGCATCTTCGGAAGACCCGCTGTCCCCAACAGCGACAGCGACAATGCCTTGGTAGATTTTACTTTTGCGTGCATTTTCGGCTACCTGACATTATCTTTTTAGAGCAAGCAAAATGGCAGCAACTTCAAACATCATCAGTTGTAAAGATAGCGCAGATTCCGTCCCTACGTGTTGTCCCAGCTCCCTCGCCAGCATGTCGCCACTGGTGCTTTAGACGAAGGATATTGGAGGGACGATGGATAACATCACCCGAACCAGACCTCACGCGACAGCGCGCTGAATTTCAGCGGACTAGGACTGAGTCCGCTGTAGACCGTTGGTGATCGAGTAGAAACAAAGTAGCGGAGCAGATATTCTTGGAAGCACAGGTTTCGAATTTTTCGTGTTGCTGATGGTAGGAGCTCTTTTTCGCCGATATGGATTGCTTCCTGGATGTGTTCTTTAGCCTAGGTGCTGGAGGTTGGAGGTCCGGCGTACTATGCGAATCGTCAAACCACCAGCGAACGAGGACGACTGACTTCCAAGTCTTTCATGGCCTGTCCGCACATAACCCCTTTCAAAAAAGTTTCTGTTTATATAATGAATGCCCTCGACCGCATACGCTACTCATACTCACACTTGTACTCTTGAGTATGCTAACACATTCGCTCCCCCGCTCCTCTGCAAGTACAGCTCCATTCGAGCTTGTACCACACGAGCTTCTGGATCTTATCATTTCCTACCTCGCCGACGATAAAGGCACCCTTTTATCGTGTGCACTTGTCCATACC
>QLPD01001703.1:0-10362 GCA_003314085.1 Hymenopellis raphanipes | reverse complement strand
TCGGGCGATTATCGAGGAGCTCGGTGTGGTGATACAGGCGACGGAGGATCCGGAGCGCATGGAGGAGCTGTTTGCGATGCACGACGAGCTGACAGAGTTGGTTGGGAAGGTAGAGAACCTGAAGCAGCGCCCGATATTGAGCTTGCAGGGGCTCGGGGTGCGGTTGAACGGGTTGCCGTCGCCGAGGGTGTCGCCGCGTCCGTCGCCCTTACTGATGGGCTCGACTATAGACGAGGAGGACCCAGAGTCGACGCCGCGTATTGACAAGGGCAAGGCGAGGGCGGATCCCGAGTTTGAAAAGGTGTTGAGTCCGACGAGCGCGTTGATGAGTACGAAGGAGGAGGATGAAGACTCGGAGGAAAAGAAGTTTCCTAGTGTCATTCCGGATGAGGGTGAAGGTGAGGATGAGGAGGATGAGAATATTGTTGAGCATCGGTGAGTTCTTTCTCCAGCCATGGCGGGTTTCCACTGATTTGGTGTAGATCCCGGAGCTGGGTTGCAGAGGAGGGTGAAGTGTTCAGGAAGGGTGCAGTCCTACTCGGTCCTGAAGAGATGGAGGGAGAATATGCAGGAGAGGAGCTCCGGAAAGAGGTTGGTTCCACCTCTTCTGGAATTTGATGCCACGCTAAACTGCCTTGTAGCTCCTCGAAGCGATGGTCGAGCGGCCCCCGCCGCGGCCGATACATACGGACGAAGACTCGCCGCCGAACGGGAATGGGAGTCCGCTGCATACTGGAAGCCCGCACCCGGACAAGGAGGACAAGGAGGAGGCTCCGTCGCCGAGGCCGTATATTGCGCGCACGCGGAGTTCGTCGATTATGAGTTTGGTTAATGCGACGACGACACCGCCGGGGAGTCCGATACCCACGAGTCCGAGTCCCAAGGTTAGTTTGGGCCCGTCGTTGTCGAGGATTCAACAGGAGTAGTTTATTTTATTCGGATACACACATACTGGGGAGGGTTATTATACACCTACTTACTTACACGGTTCTAACCTTTTATAAATTATGCGGAGGACGCTTCTGATACCTTTTTCGAGTTTGATTGGTTGTGATTTTTCAAGCTTTTGTTGGGTTCGCGGCGGCGTTTGGTGCGGTGCGACCGGATCTGTCGTGCGTTGCGGTTTGCTCTCCACTGCGCCGGTCGGCACTACCTCGAGGACGTTGCCTCCCACAGGATGCTATTCCGCACACTCTTAGCACGAGACACGCTTCAACGCGGTCTTGACCCCCCCTCCGACTTGTCCTCAGAAGACATTCTCTTCACACTCAACACCCTCTACTGCGGTCTCGGGCAATCACTCTCTTAACGTGGGGCGTGTTCAACCCTTCTTCGACCTCTTCTCTACCCGTGTAGGCCTAAATACAACTACGGCGTATCCAACGCGCGGAGGTTTGAATAAATGTTCGTATCACCTTTAAGTCACACAGCTGTAAAGATTTCGTCAGTCGTTAATAAACTACTTTGCTATACTCTACAAGTGCTGTACTCTACGATGTGAAAGGTAATAAAACAGTCACAAGTTAACCTCGCCAGGTCAGCTCGAAAGCCTCTAAGCAGAACGAGTGAGTCAAGTCAGAATTTGAACCGTGTTTGAAGTTTACCTTGACACCGAGCTCATACTCAACGCCAGAAGGGTGTCGCGAGTAACACGAGCCAGCGGCGAAGGCCGCTGCTCCCTTCTGGTAGCCTCGCTGGGAGAATACTCGGAGTATCACAACCAGTGAACTCCCAAGTCGTCCTCGGGACTTCCGTATTGACACAACGACTAGGAATCTAAAAAGCGGCAAATAAGTAAAAGCAAACAAACAACGAAAACTGTAAAGGGACGTACTGCAGTCAAGGCGCACTTGAAGGAGTTTATCGCTGCGACTTGAAATTGGAGCGGTTGTCGACTCCGCGGGGATCTGTTGAAATGTTAGTCGATGAGTTGGCCGACTAGATGAGACACGAACCGTGAACACAAGATCAACCTCAGTATAGTCGCGAGTTGCTAGTACAGACACTGGACATAATGAGTTAGTCATGTCCAACATCAAACTGTTCAACGTACTCTTTGAGCTTGTCCGATTCGCGGTAAGGACTCGATACCAGAAGGGAGTCGCGAGCAACGCGAGCCAGCGGCGAAGGCCGCTGCTCCCTTCTGGCACCCTCGCGAGAAAATGGACCGGAAGCACCACGAAAAGCGAGATACCAAACCGTTCTCGTAGCCCGGTCTTGAGAGTGCGATTCTAAGGAGCAACGAATGGTTTAAACAGTATGCAAGTGCAATCAGTGACAAACGTACCGTTGGTTGAAGGCGTCGACTTGTATTTGAAGGAGCTCCTTGGTGTGTCTTGAAACGGAATCGGCTACAAGCGTGTCTATGGAAGTGTTAGTTATTGAAGCATAGGTAAAACTTCAAACATACCGAGTGTATGGGCAGTCCAGCCAGGTGACGAGTGGTCCGAAGGATACAAGGTTCACTCATGCTTAAGTCAGGATTGAAACAGGATCGAGAACTTGAGGAAACTCACCATGACCCTCAAGAGAACTCGACGTCGATGAAGATCAGCTGACGGCGATGGAGGAAACGATGTCAAAGAATGTCGTGTCTACAACCGGATCATCAGTGACACGAATGATTCGAGGACATAAGACAGTACATACCTAACACCTTCAGGTTGGTCCTCGAGACGGTTGTCGGAACCGTTGTCCAAGTCTTCGTTGATGTCCACACTGGCGTATGAGTCCGGCGTTTTGAGTGAGTTGTGAGATAGAGTCAAGTCGAAGACCCAAGGTACTACTGTTGTAGGATCAGTACCCTGAGTGCCGGTAAACAAGCCAAGACTACGACAGTCCTTGAAACGGTTGTCGGAAACATTGTCAGAGTTGGATGTTCAAAGGAAACGGGCGTGTCGAGCAGAAGTAGATCTAAGCGAGACTGTTAGTCCGACTCGAAGTTCCAATTGACGAGTGACTTACCAAAAAGTTTATTTGAACTGAATGAGCAATGACGGTATACAAGTACGACACGTAACAATACGACTACAACTAATAACAACTTTGACTACAATAAGAGGACAATAAGAAGGGAGCAGCGGCCGTCGCCGCTGGCTCGCGTTGCTCATGACTCCCTTCTTAGTGAGGCCCGAAGGTCAACAAACAAGTCTTCATGCAGGAACTTACAGATTGGATTAGTGATAACACTCACATTGAAAGAGAATGTGATTGACTTACCCATCCACAACAATAACATAAACACCTCTACGATGAGGTCAGGGCTCATACACAGTCAAATCATAATTTCCACATACCGCCACCAACCGTCACGCCGCATTCAGACGACGTCTAGCAGGCCCACCGCTACCCTAAAACCATAACAACGGCCGAACGGTCGTTCACGGACATCTCGTCGTCTTATCTGTCGTGGTAGAACCACATGATCGCCAGCATCTAAAAAACAAGGTCAGTTCAGGGAGATATTTGTCAAAATGAGAGAATCTCACCAGATAACAACGAGCAGCACACTCCGGCCTCCATAACACAGCGAACATCGACGGAGGCATGTCCTTGGATAGGTCGGATGGTCCAAGTAGTGAGCGGTATAGTCGTACCCTGGACATATTGCCGATCGTCACTCCGGATGTCCAGCGACGTTTCGTGCATCCAGCGCTACTCCAAGGAGCATAACGACAGCATAACCGTCGTTCTCGAATATCACGCTGACCCCTCGTGGGTCGTTAGGGACGACTTGGCTCTTGTCTAAAGGACAAGATTAGTTCATGGAGAAATTGGCCAAATTGCTAAATCTTACCAGAAAGGGAGCAGAAGCTCGACGAGATGGCCTACAGCCGTACCACGATGACGAGAAGCGGAATGCCGAGTCGTAGAGACCAGCCGGCGTGTGGTCGTGATGAAGGCCAACCTTGAGACCGTCGAGTCTGGGAAGTACTGTGTTAATGTAGGGAAATATGAAGAATGTTAAAATGCATACCGTATAGGAAGGGGCTCACCGACGACGCCAATACTTGGTGGGAGACACCGGTACCATGTAAGCCCTCGCCTGGTATTACCGGCTGAGATCCCTCACATCGTCTTCCCGACGGCCCGACGCACATCCCGCCCAAACCCGATGAGGACACGATAGGTCTCGCGACAACGGCGAGACCAAAGGAGGACCGTAGTCGACATAAATCAAGGTCTATATAGACCATTAGCGCATGAGCAAAGTTCAGAGGTCGTCTGAAACATGAAAATCAACATATTGTTAAATCGGTCAGACAAGGATGAACTCACCAAATGAGAACGGGAGCAGCCGTAGCTCCAAGGTCTTGTAGGCGCAATCCAGGACGTACTATTGAATAAATCGTCGTGGAATTAGAGCGCGACACCATCCCGCCGCGCGCCAGCCAAGTCCCGTACTCCCGAGGGCCAAATAGTGTCCAGGCGTCGCGTCTACCATGTCGATGTTGTATCGACAGCGCGATACGTATATCCAGTCATACCAGCATCGGTATCTCCAGTCAATTGAGGTAGAGCGATGGTCTAAAAAGGAAGTTCAACACTTAGTGATTTGAGTGCCAAAAGAAAGAAGTACTTACCGACGCTCAAGAAGACATCGGGGACACTCTGGGACCAGTGGAGACATTATACAGTATCGCCGGTGTCCATTCAAACAGCCCTTTTGGGTGGAATAGCGCGAGACCGAAGTCACGTCGAGTAGACGCGTCGGAGTAACTCTGTCCGTTATTGGGAGTATCGCGACCATGACGGTAAGAGAAGGCGACGTTTTAGTGTCCATTCATGTGCCGGATAGACAGGGCATTGACCTCGGGAACGGTCCGCATTGAGGTAAAAAAGATTGCAAGTTGGACATTTGGGTGTCCGTGAACAATAACGGCGGCGGCGGCGCAACGATGAGACGGTGAAAGGGAGTCGAGAGATGTTGAGGAGGTGTGTCGAGAACACCATCCGTGTGGTCCACGAAGTCGCCGAGAGTCGATTGAAGACGCGACCAAATCTGGTCATGGTGGTAAAAAGCAAGATTGTCGAACGGACCGATCGAACATACCGGTTCGTAAATACCATAGGTTTGAATCGCAGTCATAACAATACAACCACGAGGTGTAGGCGCAGGGGATCGCGCAGCGCCTCAGGTAGAAGTATTGGCCTATAAGAGTGATTTGAGACCAGACTGAATTAAGTAGTATGAAAACATTTGCTCACCAAAGATCAATGCGGGCACCAGGCATTCTATGGTTTCGGAGATGCACTTCCAGAAATAGTGGTTAGCGACTCGTAGGGCGATATTGAGCCGGCCGTAAGAAGATTCCGACGTTCTCAGACGAGAACCCGCCAATGTCCAGATAGCGTTTAATCGCGCCATTCGCGACGACAAAGCAATGTAGTTTGTACACATAAAATGAGAACATGTCCTGAAATCATGACTGAGGAGACTGTGCCACAAAATAGTGTCTGAAATGGAAATTCAACATTGGCCTAATATGTGTCGAGAAAAGAAAACTTACCGTGCTGCGTAAGAACATGTCCAATTGGAGTCAGACTCGTTGACGGCGATGTATAGCGTCGTATTCATCAGCGGCGAAGGGGCCGTAGTACTGGAAGAGAAATGTCAAGCCGAGACCATTGCACCTGTCGAAGTGGCCATGGTCGTTGATGGTGGAATCGCCATATGCGAGCGGCGCGACGGCGTAGCTGTTAGCGAAGAGTCGGCCCAGTATCAGTGTCAATTGAACCCAGAGCGGTCCTGCATCGAGCGGGCCGAGAGTCCAAGTTGAACCTTTTCCAGATCCAGGTTGCCGACGACAACGATAGCGGTGACCCAAAGACTGGTCGACGATTCTGAGTCGACCGCAGAGAGTAGTAGTACCGGGGATGCTATGCGCAAGTCCACGGGGTCGGCGCGAGACGATTGCGAAGTCGGCGAAACTGGATGATGGTGGTTCAGAGGAAAGATCAAAAGTAGTCTCACGAGTACATACCTGTCGTTGAAATCGTTGAAGTCTAAGAGAAGACTAAGAAAGGGTAAGAGACGAGTTGGAACAAGTCGAATACCACTTACGCTCATGTGTGAATATGTTTCAAGAACCTAAAGTCTACAAAGTTAGTACTGGGCAAGTAAGGTGGGCAAGGAGAACAAACCAAATGTAACGAATGTCAAGCTATTGAAGGATGTCCTTGAGATTGGTGAATTGGGCCTACGGGAGGTGTTAGAGAAGTGAATTGAGGGCGAACAACGCCAGAAAGAGAACCTACCCCAAAGTGCAAGAAAACACTGAATGGAAAAAGGTCAACCAGAAATCAAGGTGGTGAAGCGAAATGCATGCCATATGTAAAAGAAAGTGAAGTAGAGTCAAGTAGTTGAGAGCTGGAGTGAAGAAAAGACAAGAGAAGGGAAATGTGGCGGAGGTGGGAATGATGAAAAAACGTCCCAAACATCCCCACCTTTTAAACCCTTCCCGGGACCCGTGGCGGTCATCCGTCTGACATCTTCCAAGCCTTTCCTGACTCACGCACCGCCCGCCCAGCCGAAAGAATCCCAAAATACACCATCCAGAACAATCCCATCTCCAAAGAACCCACCCGAAACGCGGCGCCAAGCTGCGGTTCGTAACCCTCTACATCCCTGAGGCCCTGTTCCTGAACTTCCAGCGTGTTTGGTCGTGGAAGATTGCCCAAGGAACGCGCAGAATCCGAATTGGGCGTAGAATCCATTTCACACCCGTATCGTGCGGGGTTTTCAGGCAGGAAGAGATAGAAGAAAGTCGAGCCAGTGAGATTAAGGCACAATGTGTTTGATTTGCGGAGGAGCAAGGCCGCTGGACGCGTCCTGCGCTGAAGAGCGCAAAAAGATCATGGCAGTACGAAGACAAGCACGTATGCGTCATAGGCACGTGCCGGGCTGGACCCGAAAATCCCAAGTCGCGAGTTCAACTTTTGACTTTTCTGTCGTGATTTTTTTGACGTTGCCTCACACATTTTATAGGTATTTACAGTGCCTTTCAATGTGTAAAAAGTATATGTGTATTGGAGTAGCGTAGCGTAAGAAATGGGACAAGGACTTGGGGTGTCATTCCGAATGC
Source organism: Hymenopellis raphanipes (assembly GCA_003314085.1). Classification (NCBI taxonomy): domain Eukaryota; kingdom Fungi; phylum Basidiomycota; class Agaricomycetes; order Agaricales; family Physalacriaceae; genus Hymenopellis; species Hymenopellis raphanipes. Next base: position 3,277 of record QLPD01001703.1, on the reverse strand, counting down.
GGATTGATTTTTCAGATGGGATCTCTTGGCTATCCAGAAATAGATTAGAGCTGATTGGCATCATATGGAATATGAGCGCGCTGTGCTGGAGCATCTGGAAGAACGGAAGGGTTCCAAGGAGAACTTGGGACAGGTCCTGGCGTGGTTACGCAGCGGCGTGTTCAATGGTGAACCTTCAGGTTCATCTCACAGGACATGCAGCTTTTCGACGGTTCTCCGTTTGTCAGGGAGACGTGCAAAAATTCATTCGTGTGGCGGGACTCGAACACTCCTCCTGGAGTCCAAAAGTTTGACCGCCGCAAGCATAGCCACTGCACCATCAATGCTTGTGGATTGCGGATCTCTGAGTCTCAGATCCTCTTCTCTCGTGATATTGGTTGTCATATTCCGCCGTTCCCTTTCTTGCCTTCTCCCCATCACACACGAACGCCACGCAGGCATCAGCATCGCCATTACACATCCAGGCTTTCTCGGACCTCTTGCGGATTAAAGGAAATATGATTTGATCATGTCTTGTTTCCAGGGCACACAGCATTTGCGCGGCATACAATTTGCGGCATTTTCAACGACTTCGGTTTTGAGTCATTCACGTATCCCGTTTATCCTCACTAAGCTTTAATCTTCTTTCTGAGTGTTCAGGTTGAAAGTCTTGAGGTTGAAGGTCCATGTGTCAGTGGCGCGAACAAGATCACACAGCACTGCACATTTCAAAGGTACGGCATTGTTGCGCATCAACAATGCCATGCCTTTGAAATGACAAAAAAGGCTGAATAAAACTCCGTAGCGCGGGCGCGGCCAGATCGGGAGCCGCTGTTTGGTTGTGCTATGTCTACAGTAAAAAACGGACCCTGCACCCCAGTCGCCATTTCCCTTTAACCACTACGAAATGGCCGACTTTTATTCCCCACTTTTCTCCCACTTCCACTGCCTCCACCTCCAGCAGGATGCTACGAGCCTCAGCGCCACCACTACCACTCCATATTCGACATTCGACACGCACCTTGTTACTGCTCAAGCGCGTAAGTCTCCACTCTTTGTCCCCAGGTCGTGTTCTCGAGCTCATTATCCTCCTTACAGCAGTCCCCTGAGGTCTCTGGACAAGTCGGTACCTTCCTTGGTGCTGTCGGCAACGTCGGTCGTCAAGGACGCGCGTCGCCAGTCCTCCCGTGGTCGACGTTGATGCCCAAAAGCGGTTCTCGGCGTTTGCCGATAGCGCTCTTCCACTTACCGTCACGATCTGGTGAGTCGTCCGTCTTTTTTTTCTTATCCTTCCCTTGCTAATGCGACTTCTTCTAGATGTATTTCGCTCTATACGACGTTCTGACGCTGTTTCGGAGACATCTTTTGTCTTGATGGTATGCTGCACCTTCTTTTCAGCTTTTGGCGTGTTTACTGAAGAATTATTCCCCAGATTTCGCAGTGGGTTACATAGAATTGAGGCTTGGGTTTCTTCAGGATGACGCCGCGCCGGCGAGGCGAGCACTACGTTTAGCTGTGTGACCGCAGCTTGAACAGCAACTTCAAGCTAATCAACGTCTTGTTGGCTTCCTTCCTTGGTATGTCGTCTTTTCTTCTCGTTCTGCGATGTTCTGACCTTTCCTTAGCTTGGTTTATCCCTGACAAGGCGCGCTCTACGTTGCCTGGACGCCGACCTGCAATGAATCGGTGAATGCTTATCACCGGTTGCCTTCTCGTATGTTGGGCATGTCTTCTCTTCTTTACGCACGTTTCTAACGTGATTCTAGCGTGATTTCGACGGCGTCGAAGCCTGGCCGGCGAGGCCACATCACGCCACCAGCATGTCAAGTATTCGTGTGCCGCCACCCGTTTATCATACCAATTCGCCGGGACTCCACATCGCTCTAGAACGTAAGGAAGTTTTAACAAGTACGTTGTCTTCTGTCCTCGATTATTGACTCCATTTCTAACCAATTTGTAGGCTCAATTTCCTGGACCCCGAAGCCTGGCCGGCGAGGCCACCTTTCGCGACTTCAATCTCACCATCTCGCCACCTGCGGTTCCGACACTCGATACACGTGCTCTCACGCTGCTGGAATTTCAAGAGTATCGCTTGTGGCACTATCCTCTTACGGCGGTGATCTGCAATGTAAGTTGTCCAGTTGTTGATATCTGTTGACTTCTAACTCACTTTTTGTAGTGTACCCACCGGAAATCTTCGCCTGTCCGTCGTCGCTGGACCCGCACATCACGTCGGACATCGCGTCAAAGCCTAATCGCGACTTCTTGCGTTCATCAAGCTCACCAGTCATCGTAAGTCGTTTCTATACCTATTTGCGGCCCATCTTGACCCGACTTTTAGCTGATGTTCTCAGAAATTTTGCCCGGCCGGCGAGGCCAACACTGGCTACTCTCATTCACGCCGAGTCCGAACTGGAGTGCTTCGTCGATGAAGCGTGATGTTCGGATCGGATTTAATCTGCGGGGTACGTCGTTCCCGCTGTGCTTGACCTCGGACTTGATTTCTGACTGCCGTCATAGCCGATTTTCCTCACAATTTTGCCTGGCCGGCGAGGCCACACCCGCTCTCCGTCACACTGCGTCTACTCGTCGATGAGGCTTTGATGTCCGGCCCCAGTTGAATCTTGACGGTGAGTTTGCGTTGTGCTCGATATCCGGTTTGATTTCTGACGCAAATTACAGCTGATTTGTCTGCCATTTTTGCCTGGCCGGCGAGGCCACCTGTCGCTACCCTCTCTCACGGACTCGTCCCGTGCGCACAAGATCCTCCCACCCATATACGGGTTGGCGTCGGACATTCTGCCGTCTCTATATCGACACCTGAGGTAAGTCAGTCCCATTTTGTTCAACATCGGACTTGATTTCTGACCTCAATTGCAGCTGGTTTCCTTCAAAATTTTGCCTGGCCGGCGAGGCCACACTCGGTACTGTCGTTCATGTTGTGTCTGTTCTTCGGTGATGCCGGTTTGACATCCGGGTTGGATTGTATTGTGTTTGTAAGTTCTCCAGTTTGTGTGCGATGTTCCGCCTTGAAATCTGACCGAACTCTTAGTCAATTTCCCCGAGATTTTTGCCTGGCCGGCGAGGCCAAACTGGACACCCTTCATCACGCCGCGTAGTGCTTCGTTGACGACTTGATGTCGGCTGACCTTTGATGGTAAGTCGTTCGCGTTGTTTATGCTCAAAGTCTGACTCAAATTGCAGCCGGTTTTCTCAAGGTTTTTGCCTGGCCGGCGAGGCGACCCCACGCTACTGTGATTGAACTCTCTGTTCCCACCGCGGCTTCTTGTTGGACATC
>QLPD01001701.1:0-46750 GCA_003314085.1 Hymenopellis raphanipes | reverse complement strand
AGAGTACCAAATTCAGTCGTTGATAAATAACTAATAGTACGGTTTTTGTCATCCCTCCTGAATTCGGCAGGCTGGGTGGGTGAACGTTGTAGTCAAAGTCACGTAAAGCGCGAATAGAGGGTCGATGGGGGTGAAGATGGCGCGATCCGAGCAAAGTGTAACTGTTGACAAGTGACAATTAAGTCGGAAGTTGGGAGATCTGCATCGTCGAAAGTAGCAGTGAGCACATGGGAGTTCCTGGACAAGATCAAAGACACGGTGGCTGTGCGCCTTCCTTGTCTTCGTTCCACTTCCTTCAGAGTTTTTCAGGCGTAATATGTCAGTCAACCATACTTCAAAGTGACGCGCTCTCGCTCTGCTTGGTGCTTTTCTGGCGTGTCCTGGATCTTCCATGATTCTCCAGCCGAGATGGAAGGTGTCTCTCGTACTCGGATACCACTGGCGTGATCTTCGTTTTTTGCAATCTCGTTGCGACATACTCTGACGGGTCTACAACTCTCTACGAAGTTCTTCTCCTCGCATGACGGATCTCTTATGTACCGTGCTCCGTGCTCCGTGCATTCCTGCTTTCTTTCACTCATCACGACTTGCACAATGGTCTCGGTATTTGGGGAAGACGCGTTGGATCTTCCATTCGAGACTCGGGCTTTGGATGAGTTTCGATCGATTACAGATTTCGTGAGTCCCCGTCGCCCTCCCCTACCCCGGTTTAGTCCTAATGCCCGCACGAAAAGACGTCGAATTACGCTTGTTGTGGGATGTTACTTGTGGATTTACATGCGCTCCTAGAGCATTTCGAGACGATGCACTGTCATCGACCTTCAGTGGAGATCCCAACGCCTCTTAGTGGCACGACGCCGGAGCCTCCATCAACATCATCATCATCTTCGTGTAGTTTGTCAGATTTGGTGGCAACGCCGACACAGGACGCGCAGCCGATTATCCCATCACGATTGCGATTGCGGACGACGGATGGTGTGGAGGCGCATGTGGATAAGATTCAGAAGAGACGGAGACGAAGACGGGAGTATCCTTGCACGGTGTGTTTAATTCTTATCTCTCTCGTCTGTGGGTATGATCCGATCCGACCATGTCCTTACAGAAGACGCCCGGGTGTGTCAAGGTAAGTAACGCGACAGCATGTGGAAGGTGTACGCGATCATTGATCTCGGTGAAGGAGTACCTGAATAAGAATGGGCTCAAGTATCATTTGGAGAAGGGAGAGTGCGTTGTTCCGAAGGCATGTGCCGAATAGTTGCGGGCGGGGTCCCGAAGGAGGCGGGGAGGCGCGTTGATAAAGTATCATGTGATAGTTGTGTACAGGACAGGAGGAGGTAACGCGACGAGGAATGGGGATGTTCCGCGTGAATTGGATGCACTTGATTGTTGGTGTAATTGAGTAAGAAAAGGAAAAGGAGGAGAAGGAGGAGAAGGAGGGAAAACACTCAGTTGTGGCGTTATCAGAGGTGTATATGGAGGTCAGTGGTACAATTCAGTACAGCCCAGCGCGTGAAAGCGATGAAAGGAGAAGGCGCGCGATCAGTTGCTGGATTCGGATGACAAGTGGTCTGCGAAGCACACTTTGTTGTCGTGTTGAACGTGTTTTGGGTTTAGATCATATGCCAGAGACGTGACTACATCGCTTCAGCTCACTTGCAGACACACACCCATGCAGAATTTCGTTAGTTCAACTTTCAAGGAAATCAAGCTACTGTATGGGAGCGATTCAGGAACATGTGGCTGTGCAATTGCCTTGTTTAGTGAGATTCCGCCACGCACGTAACAAGGGAGCTGGAACAACGTTTTCTTGTTCTGCTCTTCTTGTGTGTGTCCCTTTTATACAAGTCGGGAGAGGCGGGGTAGAGTATCACATGGAGTGATAACAGCGGGGGTTCGGGAGGATCCGAGGTGCCGCGGGGGATCGTCCGAGCAGAGCAAGGTCAGTTGTCATCCATAGTGTCAATCAGTTGACCGACGGAAGGCAGAATTTGGACGGAAATGAGCAGCTGGGTGGCGTCTACCCCGCATCGTTTCCCCAGGTGAGCATAGACCCGTCTTCCCCGCATTGACTGAATTGGTGTTGTAGAGATCCGATCACGTAGCAGGTATTGTATGTAAACCCAGCGTAATAGCAGCGCCACATCGCAGGAGACCCCTTGTAGGTGATTTTCTGTTTCCGTGGGCACCGCATATTTGTTGAGCCGGGGGTATCAGTTTTGACGAAAGCGGTCTCCGGAAAGGATGAGGCATGTTTTGACCGGAGTTGTGCGATCAGTCACAAGCTGCGAGGGGAAGTTCGGAGAAATGTTACGTAATACACGTGATCAATAAAGCATTGGATTCAGCTGATTGGGTGAATACCGGGCCGTTTAGCGCAAAAGAGGAAAAGGTCCCAAGTGACTGTCGACCACCACCAACCATCTCCAGGGCACACACACCACACGCACTCTACGCCGCGACTAATGCTGCGAGTGCTGCCTAATCCTGTACTCACCGTCACACACGACGTACTCAGAGACGTTGACGGCGACGACGCTCTTTCTTCCCTCTGGTTCCGTACGTTTATCCTAGTCGTTTATCGCCAGGGACGCTGATATACCCCCCCAATAGTTTTCACAAAGGCAAAGGGCGGTCTACTCGATGGTGAACGCCTCGAGAATATATCATGGCGGCTTTGGCACCGCGAGCTCGCCGACTCGCACTCGTATCGTCCGCTGACCCCGGAGTCGCCAGCGGATGGAACGGCACCCGCGACATTTACTGCCTCACACCCGCAGGGTAAGTCCTCCACGGCGTCGGCGACAGTGAGCACGCTAATTCTTTGATTCCAGCGGGCGCAACGTCGCGAACACACCACATTGGCAAGGTCATTGACGAGATCAGCCTGCAGGCCATTACACTCCAACTACCAGAGCCGCGGTCGCATCTACCGACGCCCACGTCGGAGCCAGTGTCGATTGCGATATACACAGCCACCGATACCCCTCAGCGATCGCCGTCCCGACGCACCGCGGCGGACTCCGATTTTCCACGTGTCGTCGTGGTTAATCCGACCCCAAATCTTACGCCTCATCCTACTCCCCCCACCACTCCCGTGCTCCCACCTGCAATTGCTGCCCCATTACCTAATAATACCTCTGTCTCTCAGCTACCTCCACCACGATCCTCTCATCGACCCACTCCAGTACGCCACACTATGCCGGTCACTGCTTCGCTCAAACCATCCGCTGTTAAATTCTTCCCGGGATCTCCATCGTCGTCTTCCGAGTCCTCAGAGTCGTCTTCAACGAGGACTGATAATTCCCCAGAACCCACCCAGCCTTCCTCGTCTACCACCACCGCCGATATTCCTCCGCCCGACATTCCACCGTCTCTCTGTCGCACAGAAACACTCCCTGCATCTCTTTACGACGTAGACAAGGTCTCGCAATCCATCGCTCGTAATGCCCGGCGATCCACAGGCAACCGAGTTCAAAAGGTGGCGACTCATGCCCGCCTGCCATCTGTCAAGGATCGCGAGTCCCTCGAGGCCGAAGATCGTGCTTTAGCAGAGCAGCAACGACTCGAGCACGATTTGGAGGCCAAGCGGAGGCGGGAGCATGAGGAGAGGCAAAAGCTGATTACTTGGGAGAGGGAGATGGAGCTTGAGAGGCAGAGACGAAAAGAGCGGGAACAGGAGGCCAAACGGCGAGAAGAGCACGAGAAGGAGCTCCAGAAGTTGCGAGAAGCGGAGAGATTGAAGGAACTCGAGCGCGCCAAGCTTCAGGCGGAGCGGGACGGTCTATTACGACGGACGGCGTCTACGGGACGTTTACCCACACAAGACACCGCCATTTTCGATTTCACGGAGGAAGCACAGAACGATGCACAGCACGGTTTGCAGCCTTCGGGCTCTTCGCACCCAGAACTCGCGCGCACCGCCTTTGGTCTTAACCGAGCGCTCAGTCCCCCCAAGGCCTCGACGTCTTCGGCGGCAACCACCAAGACCCGCTCTCGCGATAACCAGCTTTTACCCTCTGCGCCCAACTTGCAGGCTTTGGCTTCTCAGAAGGCAGCGATGCGTATGCAGAGCACCTTGAAAGGTGCCTTCACGCCTGTACATCAGGGCAGTCCGTCCAAGAGCGAGTCGTCGAAGGGTTCTTCGAGTCGGAACAGCAAGCAGCCCTCGCCAAAGGCACACCCGAACGGCGTCAAACAGGCGCCTCGTGCTCGCTCCAAGTCTCCGTCGAAGCCTCCCGCACCTCCGAGTCTTAAAGGCAAGGAAAAGGAGAAGCAGAAACAGCATCTGACGAGGACTGGACGACCGTTCGAGTTGTTATCTTCTGACGAAGAGGAGGAAGACGGGGACGATGACGATGATTGGACCTCGGCTGACGAAGCCGACGAGGTCGAGGACGTCGTGGTGCTTCAGGCTTCGGTAAGATTTTTTTCAGTTATCGAATATCGTGTTCACATGGCTATAGACGCGACCAAAGGCTCGTTCACATTCTCCTCCACCGCCTCCTCCTCCGCCAATAAATCATCGAACTACGCGGAGTCGTCGGCAGATGCCCGCCGACATGCAGAAGCATCTGCGTATGGACGAGCTTCACCACGCGTTCGAGGAGGCCGAGCGCCAGAAGGACACGTTTACTTTCAACAAACTGCCGAAGCGGAGCTACTCGAATCTATCACGGACGAACTCTGGCCTCTTGAGCCAGCTCATGCATCCGGATCCGCAGGCTTTACCCGACGTCTATCGACGAGGCTATTCGAGTGGGGATCTGACGGAGAAACCACGGCCGCGCGCACCCCAGTTGCATCCCAGCCAGAGCGCAGCGGCATTGCCTGTGGCCGCGCAGGTGCACGTGGGAAGCGTGCGGAACGGTGGTACGTTGAAGACGGGCGATTATCGACCCAAAGCGCGTCCCAACGAGGAGGAGATGGAGGATGAGACCGATGGCGAGGACAATTCACTCAATGTGTCCAACTCGGTCGCCCAGGAGAGGCTCAAGGCGATCTTTGGGAACATGCGGGGTGGGGGCGCGAATGCGAACGCGAACAAGGTGGCGCCGATACGACCGCCTCACGTGGAGCGTCGGGAGAAGAAGGTTGCGCCGAGGACGCAGCCTACGGTGCCTGCTGAGCGTCCCGTAGCGCCTGCGGCCGCAGCGCTGGAGCGTACGATGACCGAACCTGTCGCCGTGCCGACCTTCCCGTACAACCTGCCGGTGTCTGCGATCCCGGTGTCGCCGCGTACCACGCGGCAGTGGATGCTCCGCACGGAAATGTCGGAGAGCGTGCGTACGAATTTGCTTTGGCAGCGGAAGATGGATAAACAGCTTATGCCTCCGCCGAGGCGGAACAAGAGCAGTACGGCCATCTCGACGATACCGAGCGTCGTCAAGCTCACGGAGAAGAAGGCGCCTGTGGATGGGGGCTTCATGGTTGAGCAGGAGCGAGAGGAGGCGCGCGATGAGATTCGGCGGGTGAATCTCATGCGCAATAAGAGTTGGGCGGCGGATTATCATCCGCAGTGAGCACACACATCCATGTGTCTGTCTGTCTGTCTGTGATTTATCAACGCTCGCTCTTTAATGGTTATGGCTTACGAAACTTGGACTTGCGTCGTCTAATGTAATGGGTTATCGTTTTGTGTCTGTTTTATTGTACGAGTACTTGTTTATATCGCTTCTTCTGTCTCTCTCTCCTTTTTGCTTTCGGTCGTTTCTTTCTTCTCATTAGCATTAGCATCCATCATACTTGTACGATTATTTTCATTTGGCATTAGTAAATAGTTAATTGTGGAACATGATACTGGGCTTGGCTTTCGCGAGTAGATCAAGGAAGTGCTTAATGTTGGTGTGTAGATACCGAGATGATGGTCATGCACGAGTCGGACAATTCACAGCAATCAACTTGGAAGTGCTTGCAGTAAACAGACGGCTCGTCGACCACGACATCTGGTGTGCTTGGCGGGCAGGAAACGATGATCCAACTGGTATGCCGGATGGCGTCACGGCGCGTACTTTCAGCCAGGCACGCGAAAAGCCTTTGAGTGAGGAACGCTGAGGCACGGTTAGTGGGATCCGAGGATCCGAGGTAGGACGCCACATTTCCCGCTGGAATGAACCGTCTATTTCGCAGTGTTCGAGTTCTTCTTTCGAGGGTGGGCTGGGAACAGGATTCGTTTACTTGGAGTGCGTTTATTAAAGTAAGTTCCAGGCAGCGGGCTGGAGGATCACAATCCAGGTGTTACTGTAAGACTGGATGGATGGACGTTGGGGCATCCGCGACTGGCTGTGATGCTAGCAACTAACTGGGTCTGTCTCGATCGTCAATCGATGACTGGCGGGCTTCTGCACAGGTCAACTGGTACCCGAGACCGTTGCCCAATTCGTGGTGAGCTTGACCTTAACACCACGGGCGTACGTAGCGTCCGCGAGACCGCCGAATTCATGTGCAAGATTGCTTATTACCGCCAATTGGTACCATGAGTACTTGACTCTACAATGATACCCCACATCAAAAGAGTCGTTATCTGTTCCCCCAAGATGAAAAGAAAACCACGAGGGATGTGACAGCCAAGGCCGACGTCGTATCAACGCGGCCGTAGATAACCTTTCCCCAAGACTCGATAGCACGCGGGGAGGGTTCCTGAGAATCGTCTTTCTCCGTGTATTTTGAACTTACTCACCACCAAGACGCTATGTCGGAGTGGCGTCGAGTCTGGAATCTAACGTACGGCAATTGAGAAGATATTTTAGTTGCGGATGTCCGCCTATATGATGATGATGAAGGGCTGGAACCACAGCGGAGACTTACCTAGACGCGTCGCGTCCTCCAAGTTCTGTTGTATCGAGACGGAAGATGACGAAAACCCCCCAGCTTCTCCCGCTTTTGTATTCCATCTTACAACGTTGAGACGTCTATGTTGTGGGAATTATAGATCCATCGTGTGAGGGGAAGAACAGCAGAATACTGATTCGTAGAGAGTTGCTGTATGTCGCAACCAGACATACGAAGACCATGGCAGCAACGAGCTTCCTTCGTCCAAGAAATACAGTACAGCTCTAACTCGGATATTGAAGGTACTGGAGAAACACTGAAGATTCATTTTGAAGGTTACAAGAAAACCGTAAGAAAAGCGAGAGCTGAGGTGATGGTTTGAATTGACGCGTAACTTTGAACTGTTGAGCCAATGGCAAGAAAGGAGTGGTACAAAGACAAGGAAGGCGCACAGCCACTTTGATCGGAGGATGGTTTGTCCAGCAACTTCCATGTGCTCACTGCTCGCAATCTGACTGCTCCTCCTTGGACCTTCACTGCTGTCCGACGATTCAATTTTTTGGATGGTGAATCATCATGCTCTTCGCCGCCATCTACGCTCTATTCAGTTTTTTTACGTGAATTTGAGTGCAACTTTCACCCGCCTGCCGAATCCTGTCCTCCGTCGTCCCTGCTACTGCCTCCGTCTCCTGTGTGGGTGTTTCTATGACACTCATGTTTCTCATGGCAAACCACTCTTTTTTAATTATAGCTCATCGCACGAATACTGGCTCTAAGAACACATTGAAGCCGGGGGAAGTTGGAACGCTTATGTATTCCTGACTCTGAGCGAGAGGTACAGCAGTGGGAAAAGCACCCGTCGTAGCTACGTGTACATGCTCTGAGTGACACCGTGTGTGTGTGAGTCTCATCGCCTCGAATTGCCTGTACGATCTCACGTACACGTTTAAGGTTAGGCGTCTTTCACGATAACCACGCGGTCTCCTTCCAATTTACCGCATCCGCGTCAGGTCCAGTACGTCCTACTTGCGCATTTCCGCTATCGACCTCTCAGATAGTAACACGGGAAAGCGCTGGACCTCGTCATTAATATTACATAGAGATATGAATGCGATTCGCATGGGTACAGATGGGTACGCAACCTCTCATCCGAACGCTTATCGCCTGAATGAACTTTGAAGACGTGTATGTTATCACATCCGGCCTCTCTCCAAATAACCGTAGTGCTTGAATGCCGTAGTGTGGCACCCTTACAATACAATTCTAGGGTGCTTGAGACCGCTTTGACGTGCACGGTGTGCCATGGCTGAATCCAGCGCCACACTATTCATTGTCAGGAGCACACGCGCGCGCGATTTCCGCACAAAGGCCGACTAGGAACGAGAACAGGCAGTTATTCAATGCGGCTTAAGCCTTGTGGAAAACGACCTTGGAATTTTGGCGCACCCGAACTGATTCCCTAGCTGTTCCTGATAGCTCAGCAGATGTATGTGATGATTACCATCATGAATGTCAGAAACTGCTAAATGATTCAAGCTTTAGGTCTGCCTTCAAATGAACATCTGGAAGAAGAGGCACGCCTGTGGCGCGAGAACAAGTCACGATACTTGGTCAGTGATTTCTGCCGTCGTTCGCAGACCCCGATGCCGCAACTCATCCCCCTATCGAACGACTCTGCCTGCCGAACCACCGCATCCCTATTCTGACAGTTATTCTGACTGCCGCTGCGCGCCTCGTACCTGTCCTGTACTTGTATTCAGTCGGGATTATGGCAGGCAACGAACTATCCATCACGTATCCCCTTGAAACCCATACCCCACCGCTAATTAGAGAGGGCCGTTGGGGTCTCGATTTAGACATCACGTCTGGGGTAAACAGGTAAGTACTTAGGTGGGTGCAGATCCGACACTTGGAGCGGTATATTGATGGGCTCCATCGGCAGACGAAAAGAGTCTATGCGCCTTGATGCTACTACTGATCCGGTGTTCGTCCTTGAAGCAATAACGGTTTGCACGTCAACTTACGTTGCTCTGATTGAGAGGAGAAGCTTTGTTTCTATTGTTGTTCATCCTGAACGCATCGGGTTTTCGATGTCGGAGGTACCCACACATTCCCCAGACCGCCGAGTGATGCTACTGCTATAATTGTAGCCTATGTCGCCTGACCCACCGAAGGCCAGACGAGAGCCCAGTGTATCTCTTTTCGAAATGAAACGTGCTTCGACCGCCCAACGTCTAAATTTACAAGAAGTCTCTAACGTACAACTGCCGGCCATCACGCTACTCCTTCCCGCACACTGGGGAAAGTAGACAGCATCACGAGTGGCTGAGCTCCTCGCTCGAGATCACACCTATCACTATGGCTTGATCGCGGGAAGTCGTGGCGTCCTTCGTTTGAGCTTGTCTTGGTCTTGTGCCAGTCCCATGTCCGTACTTCTGTGAAAGATCTAACTCATTCGGTGTCAACCTGACGGTGTCGTGTTCTTTAATTTCACGGGGAATACGTTTTCTCGTAGTATCGATCACGATAATCATAGTCAGCGGTCGTGGTCATGCCACCTACCAAGCGTCTTCACGGTTGCATTTAATGCGCGACGTTGTAATTCTGGGTTCTTGAAATCGATGAAATTGTGATACTTTGAAGAGGTTGCCACATCACAATGGTAAAAGTCTCATACAAAGGTGCCGTCACTTCTGAATATGATGTTCAATTTGCTATTCACCCACGGATTTGATACCAGTGCTTCGACTGTTCGGGTGGTCACTGACCGTAATGCACTGCTGCTAACACATCGCCGCGCAAATCAGAAACAGAAGAACATGCCTACTCTTGATAGGAGAGAAGACGCGTCTGTGGCGTGAGAAACGGATGCCAGGTTGAGGGGATCCGAGTTTTAAGTCCCTTACCGCCACATCATTACCTTTGGCGGTCGGATGCTCCCGTTGTGTGTTTCCCGCTGGGAAACGAACCTGTGATGGCAGGAGACAAGGCACCGTCGTCGAAGAGGCTTAGCTTATCTACGGTCGTCCTCCGATGTAGGTCAATCCTTGGTGGAAACGACATTCAATCAACATTCAATGGAAAGGCCGATGCCAGTAATGACCTTCAATTAATACTATAGGATTTTTGGAGATCACTTGAGCATGCTTGTCGGCCCACCGAAGATGACCGTTGATAAGTATCACGTTCCAAGCGTACTCCAAGTTGAGGCTATACGATTTTAAACTAGGTTCAACATGAATTGGGCATCTCGGGGAGCGAGACACGTTCTTTGATTGAAGCTACGTGCGGTGTAAACTCAACACAAACTGGGCGGTCTCGGTGAGTCTAGCGACCAGCTGACCGGTGCAGAAGGTGACCCGGTCACTGATTGACGCTGCTTCTGTGTATAGGATACGGAGGACCGTAGTTGCGAGTACGGGATTATGGCATAGCATCCATCATCACAGTTGCCCGTGAAACCGATACCTCAACATCTAGTGTGGGGTTGCCTTCTGTTCCTTGGGTGGGTGATAGAATAGCAACAGCATTGGAGCAGGAAAATCCGGGGTAACACCGGCTGCTTCATCTACCTACAGTGCAAGTGGGCGTATCGCATTTGTGCGTCTGCGTTGGAAGCTGACTTCGTATGTATAGGCGTTGATTGGTACTTACTTTAAACGCACTGGAACTGTATACACCTCATCCTCGGTTTGCTTATTTTTATCAGTGATACCTGCAAGTGCAGAGTGGCGTTTATTGCAGCCGAAGATCCACGTATCCACGCCTTTGTGTTCTGGCTGACTGTAATCTGGAGTCGCGCCGTCTTGAGTGGGCCTCGGGTCTGGAGCCCACCGTACATTGATGAGCGACTACTGAATGTACAGAGTACACGCGACGTCTCGCGACATAGTATCGGCAGATGACCTGGAATCTGGACAGACGGTGATTGAGAAGACATTGCACTGGCAGGCGCAGACACTCACCTATCTCGATCTTCAAGGGTTGGAACCAAGGCTGGCGGAGGTCGAGGCCTTGGTCGAGGCGCGACCTCACAGCTCTGTATCACATCTTTCGCTTTTGTACAGCATGTGACGTTGAGAATCTGCACCTGATGTGGTCACAGTCCACAGAATTTCATCGATGAGTCGACGATGGCGAAGCTGTATTATCAATCGTGATAATCACACTCACCAGCAGAGGTGAGTAGGCCAGGCGCGCAAGCTGCTCGCGGAAGGGCGTTAATATATGGAGCACGGCATCATTTGAAGGTCGACGTGTAGTCCTTGTTCGATTCTTAAGAGCGATGAAGGCGAGCTGTGAAGCGGGAAGCTCATACAGAATGACAAATCCGGGATTTCTGTCGAAAGCGACCTCGAGAGATCTCTGTGAACGTGCAAATTCGGACCCTTTTCCTTGCGAACGATCAAAGAGTGCGAGATGCCATGCCGTGTGCGTAAATTCGATGACCGTGGGCGTGTACGGCGGTTCATAAACCTAGGGCAATTGTCAAGAGAGTTCAACACTTACCAATGTCACTTTGGATATATGACCTGGCCAAGACCTGGCGGCAATGGAAAAAGAAAAGGGACGTGATCGCGAAGCGGTCACGCATTGTTTGTGGTCGGCCGACGAATGCCGAGCATCTTTTTCTCCTTCCACCATCACTCAATGGCAGCCTCAAGGCTTAGTTTTCGTTGCCTCGAATTCCCAGCTACAACACTGTGAAGTCAGCAACTTAAAGACTGCAGTAAGCAATAGAGCATTGTTTTGTGACCGGGCTTTCGGCGTAAGTCTTCTTATTGTCAGTCTGTCTACCTTGATGACCAGACGTCAACCAGACGTGGTGATATTTCTCCGAATGCGTATAAGGCGTTTCCCAGGGTGCGTAATGCAAGCTTTATTCATCCTTTGGTGTTCAATACCGCGAACATCGGGAAATAACAGTCATCCTTAGACATGGCCTGTCTGGTTAAAAGGTGAGCTGCATGAAGGTGCAAGGCATCTACAATGGCTGCCCTCAACGTATCGAATATTATGTCTCTCCACGGCCAAGTGGCGCTCGTCACTGGCGGCGGCACCGGAATGTACGGCGCAAACAACCACGTGTATACTAACTGAAGGTTGTTGTTAGTGGCTTCATGATCGCCAAGGGCTTCGCTGCGAACGAAGCAAAGGTCTACATCACTGGGCGTCGCGAGGAGGTCTTGCAGAAGGCAGCGGCGTCTTTGTCCGCCAAGGAAGGAGTCCTCATTCCGTCGGTATCTTCTTTGATCGCTTATATATTGATGAATATGCTCACTACTAGAATCATCATGGACGTCACCGACCAAACGAGTATTGACGCAGTCGTCAAGTCCATTCACGCCACAGACGGTAGGCTCGACATTCTTGTGAACAAGTACGTCCCACAAGGGTATTCTTCTCCCTAAACCGCTTACAGCTCCTCGGTAGTGCTGGCGCAAACGTTCCCACCTCGAGGACGGACCCCAATTTTCTCCAGAAAAAAATCGACAACCATATAGGAAACAAAGATCCCCTGGAGCACGAGACATTCCAAGGCTGGGCTGACATATTCGGGATCAACGTCTCTGCGCCCTTCTTCGTCGTGCGCTCTTTCCTCGACCTGCTTGTCAAGGGCGCGAAAGTGCGACAGAGCACTGCGTGCGTTATCAA
Source organism: Hymenopellis raphanipes (assembly GCA_003314085.1). Classification (NCBI taxonomy): domain Eukaryota; kingdom Fungi; phylum Basidiomycota; class Agaricomycetes; order Agaricales; family Physalacriaceae; genus Hymenopellis; species Hymenopellis raphanipes. Next base: position 34,327 of record QLPD01001701.1, on the reverse strand, counting down.
TGTGGGGTCCGTTCTGGCCTTCATTAGGAGTTGGGTCACTGTCGGCAGCGTGCGTTCATTCTACCGCAGTTCTGGAACATCAGTTTTATCTAATCCATGTAGTTAGGTTATAGCGCGTCGAAGATGGCCCTTGACAAACTCTCCATCGCGCTGGCGACGGACTTTGCTCATCGCGGGATTCCTATTAGAGTGAACGTCCTACACCCAGGCATGTTTCCATCTGAGATGGGTGCGCCAGGTGCCCTTGATTCGGCCCTTCCCGGGTTTATTGCACCGACACCTCTGAAGAGAGCTGGAACGTCAGTAGTCTCTTTGTGAACGGGATTTCTGACGGATGTTGATTCGTTTATAGCGAAGAAGAGATGGTCATGGCTGCGATGTATTTGGCAGCATGTACGTATACCAATGGCGCATCGATTTCTGTCGACGGAGGTATTTCGCTGGTTAATCCCTGAAGGCGGTCGTGGAGACTGGCATTCTGTGCCATTCATGATCTCTATCCAAGTCACTTTAGCTTGGAAACAAATAACTTCATACCTGCATGTCTCCGATCCTGTAGTGTGCTCAATTATTTCAGCAAAAGTGCCGCATCGAGTTCTTTCTCAAACGAGTTCAAGCTGCCTGTTCATGCTTTCGACAGCGGAAGGAGTTGAGAAGGAGACAAAAAAGTGACCGTGATCTTAATAGCTTAACGAATGGTCGCACACCACTTGGAGGCCTCTGCGAGAGATAATCATCCCACCGAAGAGCTTTCAACGTAGACCTGATAGACTTTTAGTTACGTCTCCGGAGCTATAGAGCACTCAAGGTGCGATGCTTGCGTTAGGTAAGCGAGACAACCCGGCGGCATGCATGTCCTCTCTTTTCTTTTGACCTGAAACTTTCAACAAGAAACCTTTCCGCGCTCTTCTCCCCGTCGACGTCGCTCGGATTGTAAATATGTTGAACTCTCGTCGAGCACTGTCCTCACCCAGGCGACCAATATTTCGTCCAGTACGCTTGGGCCTATTCACATCTAATTTCTTGAGGCTAGGCATCTCTACCGACTCGCATACATAAGGGTACATACTGTAATTTATGCTGGCTCGAGGCAGAACAAATTCCACTAATTTGAGTAATCCGGATCGCCTTCGCGAAGATAAGTTCTTGTATACCGTGCCACACTTTCCGCAGACATGTTACTGCTGGACCGTGTCAAATTGAATGCGCGGCTTGGCTCTGTACAAGGCTTGAATTCGCTCTACCGTCCTACACTTCAAGGGCAATGCCCAAGACAAGCATTATTGTTGTCTCCTTCTGTTCTTAAAACGCGAAGAGGCCTGGAAAATAACCTGCAGAGATACTGATACTAGAGGAGTGGAGGGTGTGAAGGCATGAGCTTATTGATTTGCAAGTTACGGCGACGTTCATGAGAAATATTCAATGGTACAGAATGCTTGTTTCTACGAGCACCTTCAAGGATTAACCAGCGTAATACCTCCATCGACAGAAACTGATGCCCCATTGGTATACGTACATGCCGCCAAATACATCGCAGTCATGACCATCTCCGCCTCGCTGTAGACGAATTAGTATCCATCAGAAATCTCATTTACAAAGAGAGGACTGACGTTCCCACCCTCCGCATTGGAACCGGCGCAGTCATCCCTGGGAGGGCCGTATCGACGTTCTCAAAGGCACCTGGCCCAACTATCTCAGACGGAAACATGCCAGGGTGCAGGACGTTCACTCTAACAGGAATACCGCGATGAGCAAAGTCCGTCGCGAGCCCGATGGAGAGTTTGGTAAGTGCGCTCTTCGACACGCAATAGCCGAACTACATACAGGGATTAGATCAGACGGCAGTAACGGAACTACAGAAGAATGAACATACGCTGGCGACAGTGAGCCAGCTCCTAATGAACGCCGCAATGGAGCCCACATTGATAACGCATGCAGTGCTCTGTCGCGCTTTGGCGCCCTTGACGAGCAAGTCGAGGAACGAGCGCGTGACGAAGAACGGCGCGGAGGCGTTGCAATTAAATTGGTCCGCCCAGACTTGGAATGTCTCGTGCTCCAGGGGATCTTTCTTGTTCAAGTAGTTGTCCATCTTCTTCTGGAGAAAGTCGGGATCGGTCTGCGATGTGGGAGCGCTTATGCCAGCACTACCGATGTCACTGTAAGTGATTTGAAGAGAACAATGCTCTACACGAAAACGTACTTGTTCACGAGGATGTCCAGCCTGCCTTCTGCGGCCTCGATGTGCTTAACGCCGTTGTCGATGCTCGTTTGGTCCGTGACGTCCATGACGAGTCTAGCAGTGGAATATTGATCAGTATATAGGAAAGTTAGCGATCAAGGAAGATCCTGACGGAATGAGAACTCCTTCCTTAGCGGACAATGACGCCGCTGCCTTACGCAAGACCTCCTCACGACGCCCAGTGATGTAGACCTTTGCTCCGTTCGCAGCGAAGCCCTTGGCGATCATGAAGCCACTAAAACCAACATTCAGCGAGTGTACACGTGGTCGTGTGGGCCGTACATTCCGGTACCGCCGCCAGTGACGACCGCCACTTGGCCGTGGAGAGACATAATGTTAGAGACGTTGAGGGAAGCCATTGCGTTGTTAAGGATGCCTTGTGCTTTCATGCAGTCCAACTTTTAAATAGTCCTACTACCCATAGAGATGGGCCCTGTCCAAGGATGACTGATTTTCGGGAGCAAAGGATGAATAAGGCTTACATTACGCGTAGACAGGCTGACAATAGCAGGACTTTCGCTAAAAGCCCCGTTGTTTAGTACAGTAAGCAATGCTCTGTGGCTTACGCCTGAAGTTGCTAACTCAAGCATGTCGTGGCTGGAAACTCGACTCACCGGAGACCAAGCCTTGAGGAGCCATATTTCTTGAAACGACGGTGGGAGGAGAGAAAGATATTCGGCATTCGCCGGTCGACGCACCGGTTCGCGATCACATCCCTTTTCCCTGCCATAGTATGCGCCAACCAACCGCGAAGCCCAGTCATATGCATCTCGGACCGCCCGAGATACGTGACATAGGTGAGTAACTCTGAGCTAGATGAATTTGCAAGTTCATAGAGGTCTTCCGGGTTCGACATTAGCCTTGTTCCATGCTTTAAAACTCATGGACATCGCCCGTTAAGGAACCAAAAAAGGATTCCACGTCTAGAGGACGTTCAGATAATGCCCCTACACGAGGAACTTACGCGCCTAACTGGTTCATCTCTGTGAGTGACTGGGATTATCAGCATCGAGAATATATCTCCCCCATCGTCGACTCAGAGATGGACCGTAACAGAGAGGGAAGGGGGTTTAATCATTTTCTTGGAACTTGTCTCGATAAGTCTGCCACGCTGTGGATGACCACGTCAATCTCGCCTTGCCGTGTCTAGGTACTCGTCGTCGTCGGTCAAGTTGGTCTTGTCGAACATGAACGCCCAGGTAGACGTGTCCGAGTCCTGCACGCTGGCCAGCGTAGCCTTGTTCTTGCACGACTGACCAAAGACGTAGGTCAAGAGGATGTCCAACCCGACTCGACACTGGTTGAAACGCAAAAGATTAGCAAGTAATAATACACCGAATAGAGAAAAGCTCACCACGTCGAAAGTGCGCCAATGCTCCGCGCTGTACGTGATGCACGTCTACAATACCTACATCCCAGTGTTGGTGTAAAAGTTGGATCCTAATCTCCCGCCCCCGAGTCGCACGTAGTGCAGTCGTAGTGACGGCATGTGCTCTACATCCCTCCGAATACCGCCTGCGTATAGCTTCGCAAATTAACTACATCGGTATGTAAAGAAACTATTTAAGTCACTCACCGAGGCCTACAACGACATCCGCAATTGGGAGGAAGTATCTTCAAGGTGAGAACCTTCGATGAGCGTACGATTTTGTATGTCGGCGCTCGTAATCCAGACAGCGATGGGCGAATACAGCCTCCATATTGAGCCTGGTATCATTAAGTCGAATCTGAGTGACGGTGTGAAAATGGCTGAAAGACCTGCCGAACAGTACCGAAAGAAGCGACGGCCCCCATCTGGACGGATAGCACCAGTAGTATTCGAGCCATGACTTCCTAATGTCGGGTTGACCGTATGAGGGCTAGACCCCTCCACCCCCTACAACCGTCTGCCTTGAAAGCGCGATGATGATATTGCTGGAGCCTTGAAACTGTCTATGAAGCGGCTTCAACTGCGTAAAGGCGACGTACGGAGGGAGGTGTGAGAAACATCTCGGGCAGGATGACGACCTAAACATAAAAAATTCATCAAAACCAAATTCAAGTCGGGCATGGTATACATACCACGTTCCGAACAGTGGGCTCGAGGCGATCTAGCCTCGAGGTGAGGGCTGTAGAGCCTCTGAACCATCAACGCATGGCATCCATATCACGTTCAGAAGGCGCCGTCCAGACGTCGCGCCCATAACCCAGATAATGGTGAAAATGGTGAAACCTGTAATCGAAATAGAAAGCCCCGAGTGCCGAGTGCAATCACAAGGGGCGGACGCGCCACTGCTCACTGCTCATGGGTCGAGATACAGGCACTGAATTGAGTCATTAGTTTAGGAAGAAACACGGACCAAAATCACAAACCGCATCCAATTTATCTCCAACATGTCCTAATTGGTCCAGAAAGCCGAACACCGTCAGATCTGTATTGCCATCAACGGGTACTTTAGGTGCAGGGCTGTGCGGGTAAGCATAGGTCCATCTTGAAATGGCGACAATTCTCGGCGAGTCTTGGAGTTCTGACGGAAGCCTAGCCGTTGCTGGGAGCAGAGGACGATAGAGGCGACGAGAAAGTAGTGTCCTACATCAATTACAACGCGTCAGCATAGCATCAGCGTCGAGGATGAGACAAACCTTGAAGTGTGGCGCAAAGTATCTGACAGACATCGTGATCCCAGCAGTGAAAAGCTCGCAACGCGAGCACAGCGGCGCTTCGCCGCTGTTCACTGCATCAAGGTGATAGACACCATGGGCGCTAGAATAATACATTAGCGCGGCAAGTTCTGAAAGAACAACGTAACGTACCTGAAGGCGTTCGCTGTCCAGGCGTCCCAATTCGTCCATAAACCCCGAATCCAGCAAGATACAGATCGCCATCCAGGGCGATAATTTCCGTACTGAAGGAATTTGTGCTATATCTGATCGTAACATTGCCGTTGAACTAACAAGGACGGTCAGATTAAACGTGAAATTTAAGCAATGGATTCACACCTTTTTCAGAAAAAAGTCGGACCGGCGAGGCCACCATATGCTTTAGTCGCATAGCACAGCGTGGTTCCAATGTCTCGCATCGTTCGCCACTTGTCGTGTCCTTCGGGGAGGTCGCGAGGCCGCCTCACCAGCAGAGCCTAGCGGAAGGTTCTAAGGTCCACAATAGCACAAAATAGAGGGCTGAACATACTGTACGTGATGGGAAAAGTGAACGCCGTCTGCCTACAAAGGATCAGAAATAAAAATGTTGAAACGAACCAAAATACGCACCTTTCTGTCGAGAATCGGAATCGGACGACACAACTGCTATGGGTCGACAACTCGGTTTCCATGGTAACAAGCTCGCATTGCTTGGTTCAAATAGGCCTCTGGATGCGGTGGCAAAGTCAATGCGGACGACGGAATCTGACTGCCTGCTCCAATTAGCGTGATATCGGCGCCCTAAGGCAGAAAAACTCAAGAAGGAAAGGGGGGCTTTGTCGGCGATATCTATGGGCAGATGAGCGAGAAATTAACCAAAACTACTATTGAAAAACGTACTTTTTCCCGAAAAAGCCTGGCCGGCGAGGCCAGCCACGCTGCTCTTATCCCCAAAGCGCCATGTGATGTGTTTTGAATTCCAAAGTACGCCCAGACATTGATTTTGCGGTTATCGACCCGTCGTTTTTCTGGAGGAACGAGATTCGTATTCGAAGTAGATGATGGTGAGAAGGAAACCGTCACGTTGCCGGATTGGGATGAACATGATCCCTCTGCCTGTCATGTGTCTTCAACAACCAACCCTTTACGCCTTGGAAGTCCGGTCTTTGGGACGTTGATGGGTGCCTGTGGGTCCGTCTTTACTCAGCACTTTCGGACTGACGTGTCAATCCTCGTCCTGAGTCTTCATTCGCCGTGTTTCCTGTTCCCAAAAAAAGCGCTGAGCGCCAGTACCTCGCGCATAGACTGGTGTAGTAAATAGTAGCCAATCGCGCCGTGGAGTAGCAAAAAAAATATGGATTTGAACTACTATTTCTACTTGGAGACAAGCATCCGCCGCAGCCACACATGAGGTTCGTCTGCAATAACCACAACAAAGTTTCCGAGGGTGTCATTGTTGGAGATGGCAATCGAAGGTTCGCGTACCTTCTAGATTGGGACTTTGGTTAGTCAGCGATAGTATATATAGTCGAGTACTTCCGGTTGTATTCCCCACGCGTTTGCAGAGCTCAGCCAAACGCGAATACTATTTGTTGCTCTTATTTCGTGGTCCTCTCCGAATTCTAACAGTCATGAGAGTGCCTTCATGAGTGACTCTCGTGAGGGGCCAGTTGGTACCGCCTTCATGGATTAACGAGCGTAATCCCTCCATCAACAGCAACAGATGCGCCATTGGCATACGTACACGCCGCCAAATACATCGCCGTCATGACCATCTCTTCCTCGCTATAGACGAATTAGCATCCATCAGAAATCACATTCACGAAGAAACGACTGACGTTCCAACCCTCCGCGCTGGTACCGGCGCAACAAGCCCTGGGAGGGCCTTACCGATGTTCTCTTCGGAAGGCGGTGCAGCCAGCTCAGACGGAAACATACCAGGGTGCAGGACGTTCACTCGAATGGGAATCCCGCGATGAGCAAAGTCCGTCGCGAGCCCGATGGAGAGTTTGTCGAGTGCGCTCTTCGACACGGCATAGGCGAACTACATGAATAAGATCAGATCGCAGTTAACGGAACACCAGTAGAATGAACATACGCTGGCGACAGTGAGCCAGCTCCTAATGAAGGCCGCAATGGAGCCCACATTGATAACGCATGCAGTGCTCTGTCGCGCTTTGGCGCCCTTGACGAGCAAGTCGAGGAACGAGCGCGCGACAAAGAACAGCGCGGAGACGTTGGTCTTGAATACGTCGGCAAAGCCTTCGAATGTCTCGTGCTCGAGGGGATCTTTCTTTCCAATGTAGTTGTCCATCTTCTTCTGCATAAAATCGGGATCGGTCTGCGGTGTGGGAGCGCCTATGCCAGCACTACCAATGCCACTGTAAGTGGTTTGAGGAGAACAATGCTGTACATGAAAACGTACTGGTTCACGAGGATGTCCAGCCTGCCTTCTGCGGCTTCGAGGTGCTTGACGGCGTTGTCGATGCTCGTTTTGTCGGTGACGTCCATGACAAGGCTAGTAGTGAGAATTGGCATCAGTATATGAAAGCAAGCGATGAAGGAAGACACTGACGGAATGAGAACGCCTTCCTTAGCGGACAACGACGCCGCTGCCTTCCGCAAGACCTCCTCGCGACGCCCAGTGATGTAGACCTTCGCTCCGTTCGCAGCAAAGCCTTTGGCGATCATGAAGCCACTAAACCAACATTCAGCGAGTGTACATGCAGCTGTTTCACAAATTTCTGGAAATCTTTGTGAGAGAAGCTCAAAGGCGCCATTTGTACGATTGGAAACACTATCTGCAGTCGACGTCAGATACCGTATGTGAACCGAGAGTATGTGCGCCGTACATTCCGGTGCCGCCGCCAGTGACGAGCGCCACTTGGCCGTGGAGAGAGACGTTGAGGGAAGCCATTGTACATGCCTTGCACCTTCATGCAGCTCACCTTTTAACTGCTGTTATTTCCCGATTTTTGGGGTATTGAGCAGCAAAGGATGAATAAGCCTTGGAGGAAGACTTTCCGGTTAGTACAGTAAGCAAGGCTGTGTGACTTAGGTGACGTTACTCTTGAAGTTGGTGACTGAAGCTTGTAGTTGGAACGTCGACTCAGTGGAGACCAAGCCTTGAGCTTGAGGAGCCATTCTTGAAACGATGGTGGAACGAGAGAGAGATGTTCGGCGTTCGCCGGTCGATCACGACGACGCGTGTACCGTTTCGCGATCACGTTCCTTTCTTCTTACCATGATCAACCGACCGCCAGGTCATATATATCTAAAGTGACATTGCTAAGTCTTGCACTCTGACCTTGACAACTGTCATAGGTTTGTGAGCTACCGTACGTGCACACTGTCATCGAATTTACAAACAATGTCTCGCCTTGTTCGCATTGACAAGGACGGAATCTTTCCAGTTCATCAATGTTCATAGAGGTCTCTCAAGGTCCCATTGGACACAAATCCCAGGTTTGTCATTCTCCTTGAACTTTACAACTCATTATCATTGCAGTCAACGACCCCCAAGTTGGAGACCTCACCATTCGGGACGACGTTGTCGACAATCTACCCAGAAGTCAGGACTCTGTCTTGACGCTCAAACCTATGGAAAGGGTGCCACATTCGAAATGACAGAACCAACAATCAGCCTTCTCAGGCTCAACAGTATTACACTTTGTAAAAACGCAGTCAGATCCTTAGGTCCTTCATCACCATTACATTTCTTCGGCCACGTAATCCATGTCGCATTGTTAATGACAGCCGATTTCCCAGTACTAGGGTGCTGTGTATGCCGAATCAGTATGTGATCAACGTCGCAGTACGCACCGAGAACTGACCGCCACGGAAAGAAGATGTTCGCGAGGGTGGGCCGATGGAGACAGGGCCTTGGGCGAGATAGACGTTGCATCATTAGTAGGCGCACCTATTAAACTGAGAGCAGATCGGCGAAGGGTATCGGTCAATGAAGGAGTCATATTGGACCAACAGAGAACCCACGGGAACGTTGTTTATTACGCGTCGGAAGCGTCGTTCAAGGGCGCCACCCGATCGCCGTAGAGTCACGCCACACACATACTCAGTGATCCGATGGGAGTCATCGCCGTCTTCGGCGCAAACGGAAGATGCTGCATGGCTATGATAGACAGACGATCCACAAAGAACATAAGATCCTGGAGGCTGGGGGTATCCGCCAACCGCAAGATCGTGTACATGCCCTGGATTTGCGGAGTTGACTTGAGCACGTCGAGATGCAGGCGCCGACGGGCCGGAAGGACTGTAGATGCGGGGAATCGCCATCTTCTGGCGAAAGCGATTGGATCGCTCCTCCATCTTCTGCTTTATGTGGCCGTAATGAGCTCGATGGCGACAGCGTTGTTTGAACCTGGAACGATCTAAAGAGAGGTTTCAAAAAGACGTAACGAAGATCAGCATGTGCGGAGGTTGGCAGTTGAACAAAGTGGTCATGCGCGTAGCGTAGATAACGTTCTAATATACCATCCACGTCGCGTCCTCTCTCTTTGACATCCCGTGTGATTCGTCGGGCCAACATGAGATCCGAACAACCACCTGCCTTTCAGCGCTTGACACTAGGACAGTAAACACCCAATCGTGTGCACCTTGAGATCATACTCGCGAGACGCCACTGCGTAAGTCGTCCGCCTACGAAAATCACATATTCCTTTCGGTATATCAAATAACAGCTGCCATTCCCCAAGATGGGCATCTGTCGCATCCAGATCCACTTATCATCACCAGCATGGTGAATGCTTAAGTTGTGAGTACAAAGATCGAATCCGCCATGACGAGCGAACAGTCCACGGATTTCGTCGCGCTCGGGAGTTCACAGAGCGTGTCCATGTTCGAATAAACAACGACGGTGCTTGTCAATCGGCCAGAACACAGAACATTGGGTAGGTCAAATACAGTTCACTGAATGGTTTATCAGTGATTGTGACTTGAATCAGGCAAGCCTTGAAGAGAGAATGTAGACAGGCTTACACACGTTTTGAAAACACGTCAGTTGGGCCAGGCATTTGGCATGTACTCGCCGTATGACCCTCCTCGAAAACTTTGTCGGACAGACACCACTAGCAACAGAGACAAACGGCGCTACTTTCATTAGATAGAGTAAGTTAAAAGACGGCAAGTTTAGAACTATATCGATTGAGTACCGTATCAATGCGCGCGTGCGTGCAAGAGAAAAAGAAAATGCGAGTTGAGCAATAATAGTACTTATCAATGAGCATATCTCGAGCCAAAGCTCGCGTACGGTCTATCCCCAATACGGTCCTGCCGTGAAATGAGCAACGGGAAGAGGAACGAAAAAGGAAACTCACAAGCAACGAAGGCATACCCTCCGGATGGTAGCGATAGTTCTAAAGCACGCGTGAACACAAGCACCAGAAATAGAAACGGACACTCACGTAGGCATGATACTCCATCTGCGCCCGAACATCATCTGGCAGCGGTTCGAGCTTTGGTGCGGGATCTCGTTCTTCCTCTTCTTCCTGCTCTTGTTCCTCCTCGTCTTCTTCTTCGGCTTCTCCTGCGCCATCCTCTGCCTCTATATATGCCTCGGCATACCTTTCCTGCTTTACTGTCACCGTTTCGTGAGCAGCGCGCGTCCTCTCCTCCTTCACATGGACTTCCTGTGCTCGCTGAACGATAGCGGGATCCTTCACGTCTTCTTCCTCATCATCGCGAGAAAGATCAATCATGACCGGGGGCGGACGAGATTCTTCATCTTCGTCCTTGATGGTCATGTACATCCGCATCTATGGCAAAAGTCAACGAAGAGTAAGGAAGCCGCGAAAAGGTCCTCACCCCCATATATTGTATCTCGGGGACCTCGGGCTCTTCCCATTCATCCACGTCAATCGCCTCTTCCCTCTTTACTTCCTCACCAACTCCTATTGGACGGGGTACAATCTCCTGCGCGCGGAGTATCTCTGGAAACATGTTGAAGACGAGTGGAGCAAGCGATGTAATACTAACCCAGCGGCCGATAGCGAAAGCAAAACGTGACGAGTGGCTCTCCTGTCGGCTTATCAAACGACGGACGAGGAGGACGATTAGAGGATGACGCCAAAGCGGGGACGTGGCGACTCGCGCCGAGGCTATGATACATGAGTACAACACACACCGACGGCGAAGACACGCACTTTGCTTGATGGTCAAAGCCCTTCTTTCTCCTCTCATGATAGACAGTCTGAATCTCCCTACGCCCACCTCGATAGCTCCCTTGCCCTCCTCGCTTGGGTGGGTAGTGCTTGCGCTGGTTCCTTGAATAATTAACGCTGTGGATGACGACCTCAATCTCGCCGAGATGCTGAGACGGTGCCGCGTCCAGGTACTCGTCGTCGTCGGTCAAGTTGATCTTGTCGAATATGAACGGCCGCGTAGACGTGTCCGAGTCCCGCACGCTGGCCAGCGTAGCCTTGTTCTTGCGCACGCTCTCGATGTAGCGCGGAGGGTAGGACTGCCCGTCTATGGAAGCAACCCCTCGCGTCGGCGTGCGCACAGCTGCATCAGCCCAGAAGATTTTAAATTCCTAAGTCGAGAGCAGGTGAGCAAGCAGTCGCCAGACTAAAAGACAACGCACCTTTCCAACCTCTGAGGCGATATAGCACGTAACCCGCCGCCCGTCAACAGACGTCTGGTACTCTGCCGCGGGTGTTCCGTCGATTGTTACCCACGCGGAAAAATCCTCGAATTGAGGCATGGCCACAGGTGGCGTCGGTATGGAGTCGTGGTGGTCGTGGTCCAGGTCCAATTTCAAATCAGACAATGGTCTCGGGTCTCGGCCGACGCGTCGTCCGCCACTTACCCCATATAGGTTCAGGCTCTAATCAAGGCGGAGGGTTCGTGCACCCGAACTCTCTTCAACATGACTTATAGCGCTGATTGCACTGTCCCAGTCCTTGAGATATCTTCGTCTTGACTTCTACACGGAACGATACTCAGCCTGTAATCCTTATTCGTGCCTGGCATAGCCTGGCGCAAACACAGGACGTTTCAAAAAAAAAGTCCGATAAAGAATAGTTACACAGCCCATAGCTGCTAGACTACACGGCCACATTGTACTCAATCCTCACCTAGTCCTTCACCAAGCACCGAAACACGTCGACAAACTCAGCGGTAAAAAAAGATTGTCGCTACTCCAAAGCATAACTTCACCTAATAGCCGCTAGACTACCTGGCCTCATCATCTTCTCTTCCCTTCCCTTCCCCACATCGCACGGACCTATCACCGGGTGGCGCATCTCACGAATCGCAATGACGGCGACTGCTTCACAAAGATCACGTCAACGGTGTCTATTTAACGCGCCGTAATCAAGTAAGCTGTTCGTTATCTTGAGCTCATAATTACTTGCATCACAGATCCGTTCCCAATTATACATTTCTATCTTATACCGACAAGCCCACATTTCGGCGCTCCCGTTGTCGAAGGAATACTTAAACAACCTAGAAAACACGCTCTCTACGCTCAGCGGCATGCTTTAAACAATCTCTCTATCGACGCCATTTGGCAGGTGGCATGAGATTATATCGGAGATTCTACCCAATGCTTGCGGCCACGATGGCTGTGGCGTTTCACCCTCGTCACTTGTACCAAAACCATGATCATCTCCTGCTTTTTTTCCAGTGATCCCTTCAGTATGTTAAATAATTGCCGGTTGATTGCCGGCGACGCCTCATCCGCGACCTCTAACGATTCGCCGGGCGGAATTTCTGGCTCCCCGTCCAGGCTACGTAACACTGTCATATTCGGCCCACTTTGAGGACGGCACCTTCAAACCCACGCTCACTTTTGATGAGTCGTACCCACCCAAACAAGCCTGCAACTATCAAATTCCTCTCACGCATGTTCCATCCCAACGACAGCGTATAAGCCGTTCAGATTCAATCTCGGCGCAATCATCCTTTGTGTACCCGTATTACATGGAGCTCGGGAGCTCGGCTGACACAAAATTGAGTGGCGTCGTGCTATATAAGTACACCCCTCCCAATGATTTCTTATTGACACGCACGCCCGTGCAAAAAGGAGGTTTCGTTAGTAATTGAACCGCCGTACTTCAGTTGTGCATAAAGTCTACTTTAAAAACCTCGTTGGCGAAGGAGGGCTGTCGGCGGGACTCCACCGCTATCGACCTTGGTTCGACAACCTCGGAAACCCAGTCAATTCACTGTTTCTATCCGTGCTATGGTCTTGGACCTGTAGCGAGGGTAATTTGTGCTTAGACCTTAGCTGCTTGTGTAGTGAGGGATGGTGTGCACTGAGGCTTGGATACTCTGCTGCTGTCTTTTTCATCACCTTGGCTGCTTATGTGGTAAAGACGGGTGGTCTGAGCCTCGAGAAGGTGCCAATGTCCTGTCGTGGTGTACACGTGGCTCTGGATAGAAGTGTACTGGACTGTCGTGCTGGCGGCGTAGATTGGACGTGAGTACATCTTCACGGGACGTTTCAGGCAGTGATGGGGTGGTTGAGTCATAGGGCGAATTCGAGCCCCGTACAGACCCAAAGGCAACTCCCCGTATTCGTTATACGGCCATCTTGGAAATTCAGCAGCGACATGAGTCCGTAAAATGTTTCAAACTTGATAGACTTGCGCGAAGATGTCCACTTTAGTAACAGAATTACTCCGAATTGTTTGCATCGAGCCAGTAGCTGTACGCTAAGATGTCTAATTCGCAAGACATGAACTGGACCACTCTGAGTCGACGATGGGGAAGATATATTCCCGATGGTTGTAATCTCACTCACTCGCAGAGGTGACGCACAAGTTCCTCGTGTAGGGCATTATCTGAACGCCCTCTCGACGTGGAATCCTTTTTTGGGTCCTTGATTGCGATGATGATGAGTTGTAAAGCTTGAAAGTTCAAGGAGAATGACAAACCTAGGATTTCTGTCGAATGTGACCTCGAGAGACCCCAATGAACATTGATTTACTCGAAAATTCTGGTCCTTGGCAATACGAACGACCAAAGAGTGGCGAGACGGTGTTGATAAATTCGATGACCGTGTGCAGGTACGGGAGTTTACAAACCTCTGACAGTTGTCAAGGTCAGATTGCAACACTTACCGATGCCACTTTAGACATATAAGACCTAGCGGTCGGTTGGCGCACATCATGGTAAGAAGAGAACGTGATCGCGAAACGGTACACGCGTGCGATCGACCGGCGAACGCCGAGTATCTTTCTCTCGTTCTTCCATCATCTCAGGAATGGCTCCTCACGCTCAAGGCTTGGTCGCCAATGAATCGAGTTTCCAGCTCTGACACGATTGAATCAGCAACTTCAAGAGTAACGTAACGCAAGTCACAGAGCCTTGCTTACTGTACTAACCGGAAAGTCTTCCTGTCTACGCGTACTAATCCAAGCCTTATTCATCCTCTGCTGTTCAATACCCCGAAAATCGGGAAATAACAGCAGTTAAAAGGTGAGCTGCATGAAGGTGCAAGATATCTACAATGTCCTCTCTCAACGTATCGAACATTATGTCTCTCCACGGCCAAGTGGCGGTCGTCACTGGCGGAGGCACCGGAATGTACGGCCAGTACAACTACATATACGCTCACTGAATGTTGGTTTTAGTGGCTTCATGATCGCCAAGGGCTTTGCTGCGAACGGAGCAAAGGTCTACATCACTGGGCGTCGAGAGGAGGTCTTGCGAAAGGCAGCGGCGTCATTATCCGCTAAGGAAGGAGTTCTCTTTCCGTCAGTATCTTCCTTCTTCGCTTGTGTTCCCATTTACTGATGATATACTAGACTCGTTATGGACGTCACCGACCAAACGAGCATCGACAACGCCGTCAAGCACCTCGAGGCCGCAGAAGGCAAACTGGACATCCTCGTGAACAAGTACGTTTTCATGTAGCGCATTCTTCTCCTCAAGTCACTTACAGTGTCATCGATAGTGCTGGCCTAAGCGGCCCCTCGGCGCAGACTGATCCTGACTTTCTCAAGAAGAAAATGGATAGCCTCGCAGCCAACAAAGATACCTTGGAGCTCGAGACATTCGAAGGCTGGGCCGACATATTCAGGACCAACATCTCTGCGTCTTTCTTCGTCGTCCGCTCGTTCCTCGACTTGCTCGTCAAGGGCGCCAACGCGCGAAAGAGCACTGCGTCCGTTATCATGGTGGGCTCCGCTTCGGCCCTTATTAAAGGCTGGGTCACTGTCGGCAGCGTGCGTTCATTTCTGCTAACTGCGATCCGATCTAATCCACTGTGCAGTTCGTGTATGGCCCGTCGAAGAGCGCACTGGACAAACTCTCCATCGGGCTCGCGACGGACTTTGCTCATCGCGGTATTCCTGTTCGCGTGAACATCCTGCACCCTGGCGTATTTCCGTCCGAGATGGTTGACCCAAGTCGCATTGAACACCTTGATACGCCTCCCCCAGGCCTTATTGCGCCGGTCCCACTGCGGAGGGCTGGAATGTTAGTGATCGTCTCTTTTCGAACGGGATTTCTGACAGATTCTGATTCATTTACAGCGAGAAAGAGATGGTTATGACTGCGATGTATCTGGCGGCTTGTACGTATACCAATGGTGCCTCAGTTGCTGTAGATGGAGGTATTACGCTGGTTAATCCTTGAAGGCTGTCGTAGAATCTTTACCCATGAACTCTTCGCCGGAGCTTGACAATCTATCATTTCACGCCTGAACTTCCAGTCTCGTAGTACCATCATACCCAATTATTGCACAGCTGGCCTCAGGTTCTCTGCAGATTATCTTCCAGGCTTCTTCGCAGTTTGAGACGACTTGAAGCGACGTCTATAATCGAGAACCTAGATGTGAAGAGGCTCAGGTTGTCAGAGAGCATCTAGGAGACCGGCAGCACTCGACTTGCCTTACCTTGGGCAAAGAATTGGATCTAAATTGTCACCAAGAGGCGTGCTAAACTTATAGACCGACTCTCAAGTCGGTGGGATCACGAGCACAACCCGCACTTGCAGTGCGATAAAGGTGTGCTGGGGCATGAAGTACCGTATCATTCAGAATGCTGATATACTTACCACTACCCCTTCCGATGATGAGGGGTGTGCCCCCACCGCTTCTAAGGATTAACCAGCCCAACACCTCCATCAACCGTAATCGACGTCCCATTCGCATACGTACACGCCGCCAAATACATCGCAGTCATAACCATCTCCTCTTCCCTATCAAACAAATCAAATCAGCATCTACCCCATTCACGATGGAGACTATGTAGTTTTACTAACGTCCCAGTCCTCTTCAACGGTATCGGCGCAACAAGCCCAGGAATCACCGCATCAATGGGGCCTGACGGAACCAAGTACGAAGGAAACACACCCGGGTGCAGGACATTAACGCGGATAGGGATATCGCGGTGCGCAAAGTCCGTCGCCAATCCGATGGCGAGTTTATCAAGAGCGCTCTTCGACACGCCGTAGCCGAACTGTATAATCAGCCTCCCCCCCGCGACTCTCCGAGCAAAATAAAACGCACACTACCGACGGGAACCCAGCTCCTGAGAAGCGCCGCAGACGAGCTGATGTTGATAACGCACGCGGTGCTCTGGCGCGCTTTTGCACCTTTGACGAGAAGGTCAAGGAACGACCGCACGACAAAGAACGCCGCGGAGACGTTGAGATCGAAGATGTCTGCCCAGGCTTGGAATGTCTCGTGCTCTAGGGGATCTTTCTTTCCTAGGTAGTTATCCATCTTCTTTTTGAGAAAGTCCGGGTCCGTCTTTGAGGTGGGAGCGTTATTGCCGGCACTATACAGCATGAGTGGTGTGAGGAGACGGTCCTTTGCAAAACGTACTTGTTGACGAGGATGTCCAGTCTGCCTTCTGTGGCCTCGATGTGCTTGACGGCGTTGTCGATGCTCGATTGGTCGGTCACGTCCATCTGAAGCCTGATTATGATTATTAGGATGTTCCTCAGTATCATGTGAAGACAAGAAGGCACTGACGGAACGAAAATTCCTTCGTCAGCGGGTAAGGCCGCAGCCGCCTTTTTCAAAACCTCCTCGCGCCGCCCAGTAATGTAGACTTTTGCCCCGTTCGCAGCAAAACCTTTGGCGATCATTAATCCACTAACAGCGCATCAGGATACTACATACAAACACTCGCGAGCACTAGACCATACGTACATTCCGGTGCCGCCACCAGTGACGAGCGCCACTTGGCCAGTAAGAGACATGATGTTGGATACATTGAGGCGAGACATTGTAGATGCTTCGTCTCGTCGAACAAGTCATCCTTTAAAGCATTCCCAATCTACTCCCCAGTGGTAGATTGCTGTCAGTTATCAATCCCGATTCTCCGGTCAAAGACGAAGGATGAATAAAGCTTGTATTCCGCAGCACGGAGAATGAATGATCATACAGCGGCAGGCCGTGTGCTCAGTTGTCCGTGGGAACACAGTTGTGGTGGTCGAGGAGAGCCAATAATACGTGCAAGGAAGGCAGTATGTTATGAGGAAGAGGTAAGGACTGGTAAGGATTGATCATCTCGCATCGGGTAGTGAGAGGTATTTAACCGTCGAAAGACACGGCGGTGAAATCGACTCTTACGTGTCATCGTAAAGACCTAGAAAGCAGACGGACCCTGACGCTAAGGACATCAAAAGACCGGATGACAGCTGGGCTTTCAATGTAACTTACCGGTAGCGGATGATTTAGGCGGGCCAATTGAACGACAACCAGTCGACGTAGGCATTCGGATCGCTCTCGACTCGTGTGAGGAAGATAAAGAATTGGCGCATTGCTTCAAGAACGTCTTCGAGGACAGCAAAATTTTCCGTTCCACTCGTCGTTCCCGTAGGCTGTACGATTATGGATGAGATTTAGATGCAAATGAAAAAAAGGAATAGACGGACAGGGTACGGACGCGATGGGAATATCAGAGGTCGTGGGAGATGGACGCATAATCCTCCTGGCGCTTGTCTTGCGCATTGCGAAAAACTAGAGGGTCAAGTCGTAGGGTGAATTCACTGAGCGCTGTACGCAGCCAAGGCGGGCAATCAATTTGACTCTGTCCAGCAGGAACATGAGCCCAGAAAGTGTTGCGCCGAACAAAAAGCCTTGGTAGACCCTCGCAAAAGGATAGTCCATCTTGTGGGATTCGTCCTGTTTCGAGCTAGTATAAATTACGAGTCGAACTTGTATGCGGGTACGGCGGAGAAGTTGCCTAGAATCGAGAAGCAAGCCCCAGGCGCACTTGACGCAACATTGGTTACCTTGTCGAGGACAGCTTTCGACGAGGGTCAGATGTGAGCTCAACACATCGGCAGTGCGAGCGACAGGGGAGAAAAGCGGGTAAAGGAGTCTTGCTGAAACGCACATGATGGTTTTGGGCTAAAAGAGGACACGTATGCCGCCGGCTTTTCTTGCTCGCTACAAGACCTGACTCTATAGCATCTCACCTTGAGTGCGATACTGTATAGCTGTGGCATACTACAGGACTGGAGGGATTCAGGCATGAAGTTATTTGTTTCCAAGCTACAGTAACTTAGTTTCTACGGCCGCCTTCAGGGATTAACCAGAGAAATACCTCCATCGACAGCAATCGATGCGCCATTGGTATACGTACATGCCGCCAAATACATCGCAGTCATGATCATCTCTTCTTCACTATAAACACATTAGCTTCCGTCAGAAATCCCTGCCACAAAGAGACTACTAACGTTCCAGCCCTTCGCACCGGTACCGGCGCAATAAACCCTGGGAGGGGCGCATCGACGCTCTCAATGGCACCTACCATCTCAGACGGAAACATGCCAGGGTGCAGGACGTTCACTCTAACAGGAATACCGCGATGAGCAAAGTCCGTCGCGAGCCCGATGGAGAGTTTGTCAAGTGCGCTCTTCGACGCGCCATACCCGAACTGCAGGGATTAGATCAGATTGCAGTTAACAGAACTGCAGTGTAATGAACGCACGCTGCCGACCGTGATCCAGCTCCTAATGAGGACCGCAGCGGAGCCTACATTGATAACGCATGCAGTGCGCTGTCGCGCTTTGGCGCCGTTGACGAGCAAGTCGAGGAACGAGCGCAAGACGAAGAACGGCGCAGAGATGTTGATCCCGAATAAGTCGGCCCAGCCTTGGAATGTCTCATGTTCCAGGGGATCTTTCTTTCCTATGTAGTTGTCCATCTTCTTCTGGACAAAGTCGGGATCGGTCTGCGATGTGGGAGAGCTTGTGCCAGCACTATCGATGACACTCTAAGTGATTTGAGAATAAGAGTGCTGTTGTGGAACGTACTTGTTCACAAGGATGTCGAGCCTGCCGTCGGAGGTTTGAATGGACTTGACAGCTGTGTCGATACTCGTTTGGTCGGTGACGTCCATGACGATTCTAGTAGTGAGAACATTAATCAGTATATGTAAAACAAGCGATCAGGAAGATACTGACGGAATGAGAACTCCTTCCTTAGCGGACAACGACGCTGCTGCCTTTCGCAGGACCTCCTCGCGACGCCCAGTAATGTAGACCTTCGCTCCATTCGCAGCGAAGCCCTTGGCGATCATGAAGCCACTAAAATCAACATTCAGCGAGTATACAAGTGGTTGTGTGGGACATACATGCCGGTGCCGCCGCCAGTGACGAGCGCCACTTGGCCGTGGAGAGACATAATGTTCGATACGTTGAGGTGAGACATTGTAGATGCCTTGCACCTTCATGCAGGTCAACTTTTAACTGGTCCTACTACCCCATAGAGATAAGGAGGCCATGTCTACGGATCACTGATTTTCGGGGTATTGAACAGCAAAGAAGCTTGCATTACGCACCATGGGAAACGACTTATACACGGTTGGAGACCATAGACGGTCTATCACCGGGACTGGTCATGGAGGCAGACACACTGACAATATTTAATAGGACTTGCGTTGAAAGCCCGGCTAAAAGGAATGGTCTATTGCTTACTGTAGTGTTCAAGTTGCTGACTCAGGAGTGATGTAGCTGGGAACTCGAGGCGGCGGAAAGCAAGCCTTGAGGCTGCCATTGTCAAAGTGATGGTGCAAGAGAGAAAGATGTTCGGCATTCCCCGGCCGATCACCAAACGTGTTTCGCGATCACGTCCCTTGCCTCTTAACATGATATGTGCCAACCAACCGCGCAGTCGTATACGTCCCAAACCGCTTAAAATACGTGACATGTGTGAGGAACTCTGTGCTAGACAAATTTGTAAGTTCATACAGGTCTCTCGAGGCCACTTTCGACAGAAATCCCGAATTTGTCATTCTCCTTGAACTTCCGCTCTTTAAAACTCATCTCCATCGATTTTAAGGACCTGAACAAGGATTCCATGTCGATAGGACGTCTAGATAACGACCTTACACGAGCAACTTGCGCGCCTGACCGGTTCACCTCTGCCAGTGAGTGAGATTATCACGATCGATAATATATCTCCATCATCGTCGTCCGTGACAGCATCAGGTGCAGATTCTCAACGTCGGATGCATCAGATGGAAGACAAAATCGAGAGATGAAGATTTCATCATCTTCCTCAATACGGACCTTTGGGGACAGGCCTCGACCTCGTCGGTAAACAACTCCAACCGTTCGTCATACCGTATACGTAGTACCATGTGCACGTCCGTGACTGCAATCTCTTGCCCAACTGTCGGCTGATTACTTTCCAGGTCATCTGCCTGTGCTGTATACTACAGTCGGCAGCCGCTCGTCACTGTACGTTAGACTCTCAGACTCGAGGCCAACTCCAGGCGACGCCACTCCGACTTACAATCAGGAGAACAAGTAAGGCGTGCATAGACCTTCGGCTGCGAAAAGACGTCCCAACTATGCTATCATGACAGCGGCCAGGTCGAGCAGCTTGAGCTGCTGAACGACTGCTCGCCTCGACGCCCCCATAGATCCGTGGACGATGAAACTAGCCAGTGAGAGCGCGTCTATATACCCATAGTCAACCATCCAGGCCTCGCTCGTGTCGGGATCGTACAGATAGCTCGTTGAGGGTGAGTGACCAAAACTGAGACAAACGGATCATTGTAGATGTTCTTTCTGGCCCAGCATAGTTCAGCGACGGCACAGAGGCTTTTATATTGCGTCAAAATTGCGACGTATGAACTTGAAAGTTTAGACACAGCATTTAAATACCGCTCAAGTCTTCGCTTGCACTTGAGCGAAGCCCGCCCGGTGGTGAATCACCTAGAAAAAAAAAATTCCGTGCCGTACTTGACGAAATATTGGACGTTGCCCTGACGAGGACCTTCTTCGATGGTGAAATCTACACATCCCGCTGCATGAGACGAGGACAACGGTGAGGAAACAAGGCAGGCACATAATGGTTCAGACCAAAGAGGACACGTGTGCCGCCGGCATTTCTCCCACTCCTTCATCTGCTACACTCAAGACCTCTACGTGAACACCCTTTCTTAAGTGCTACATACCTCTTAAAACGCGGCTAAAAGGCTCCTGGGACTGCTCTGAAGGCGCTGAAGGCGCTTCGGTGCAATGCCTAACTTTGATGACTGGTCTTGCGGGTTGCCAACAAGTTTGAGTCGATGGGCATCGACAGAACTTGCATGCATGTTCGGTGAAGATGGCGTTTGTGAGCGCCTATGCGGCCTGCCTTTGTCAGGCGGCAGACAAGGTGTACCCGACTTACATGAACTCCGCGTCGGAGTACTTTATGCTCCGACAATGCTGCAGTGCCTTAATGTCCTCTATACTATGCCCTAACGCACTGCGACCTTTGATGTTCATTTGGCAGTATTTCTATAGCCTTGCCAAGTATCCTTCAATGTCGGACACCCCAATACATACACAACATCTCCCTGTCAAATACCATTCAAACCACGCTTCTATAAACCCGCGTACAACGCCTTCTGGTGAGTATCTTTCTCTCGTATTACACACCCAACCTTACACACCAGCAGTATGACCAAGCTTGTCTCTCTACCGCTTTAAAACCGCAACTTCCCCTAATCGCATCATCAGAGTTCCATGTCTTCTCAAATGCACTTCCCACTCTCCAACGCCACAGTCGCCGTCTCTATCATGAACGTTGGGACTCTGTCTAACGTTCCCGCGGCACTCGTACTCAAGCCCGTCTTTCCTGGGTATGAGACCTGGGCAGCACCGATGTATTCTTTCCTCGTCGAGCACGAGAGCTCTCAAGAGAAGCTCTTGTTCGACCTTGGAGGAAGGAAAGACGTTCAGAGCCTCGCACCCGCCGTCCTTGAGTCATTTAAAACGATTTTCAGCTCTGGGGAGGACTTGCCCTTTACTATGGACGTGCCCGAGGATGTGCCGGAGCAGTTGGTCAAGAACGGTATTGCGTTGGATGAGATCCGGACAGTTATTTGGAGGTTGTGACTTTGTTGAATTGTCGAATGGACTGCTACTGACGTTGCACTACCACAGCCATAGCCATATGGATCATATCGGGGACATGTCGAAATTTCCATCGACGACTGAGCTGATTGTCGGCGCCGGAACGGACTTGAGAACCTACCCGACTTTTGAAGACGCACAGCTCATTGAGAGCGATATCTCGTAAGTCTCCGATCCGATGTGTCAAGTACAAAACAATTTACTCTACTACTTTGCAGAGGACGAAAGGTTAACATCGTATCCTTCGCCGAGACAACCCTACGTATCGCAGATCTCGCTGCTGTTGATTACTTTGACGATGGCAGCTTCTACTTGTTAGACACCCCTGGGGTAAGTCCTTTTCGTCTTCTCAACATGAAGTCGCTGACATCCAACAGCATCTACCGGGACATATCTCAGCACTCGCGCGCATATCCCCCACCAAATTCTTTCTCCTCGGCGGGGACTGTTGTCATCACGTTGGCGCCATGCGCCCAACTCCACTTCACTTCGAGAATTTCCCTCCTCCGCCATATGTTCACGGCTTCTGCTCATTGAGGGCCCCAATTTTGTCTCTACCAACCCAAGTACCGTCTGTGTACACGGACATCCCTCAAGCCCAGGACACGTTAACGAAGATCATCGCTCTCGACACACATCCGGACGTGTTGACTCTGATATAGCACGATTCGTCTGCTCCAGGCGCCGTAGAATTCTTCCCTACGCGTATAGAGGGCTGGAAAGAGGAAGGATTGAAGAAGGAACTGATGTGGCGCTTTTTGAAGCGTGATAACTGGGCTTATAGGTTTAGGGTAATTGACCCGTAGATCTTTATAATTACATCGTTACTAGAATAATAGAAGCTTTAGGACATTTCGGATGGCTGGTATAGATATGTACTACGCAGGAGAAATTCAAGAAGCAACCATTGTCGTCATCTCCAGAGGCCTCTAGGAATGTACAAGTTGAATCCACCGTGATTGACGTACCATTATGGTATCCACTTCCAGCCAAATACATCGCACTCATAACCATCTCACCATTGTCAATAACAAATCGGCAGTTGGACCAGAGATCCAGGAAACTACACTGGTCCTTCGCCGGGAGCGACGCAGCAAGCCTGGGAAAGCGCGCATCGAGGCTCTCAGGAGAGGCAGTGCAGGATGTTCCGCGGAGGGGAATGCCGCGATGCGCGAAGTCAGTTGTGAACCCAGTGGCCAATTCAGTCTTTGAGACGCCCTCAGGTAGTAGCTATCATATGGAACATCAAGACCTCACCGAAACAAGTCGCAGCGCATGTTGGCAATGCTCGACTTCCTTTCTGATGCTCCATGGATAAAATGGAAACCGATAACATTCACTATTACGTGCAGTCCCGTTCTTTATTGAATTTCATAATATTTCCCTACCGATCTTCCGTGAGGTGAGGCGCCGTGTTTGCATGAGCGATACGTGCTTCCAAAGCCATGTTCTCCGCCCGGACTTCTTCCAACAAGTGGTCCCAATCGAGATCAGCGTCTTCAAGCGCGGTCGGGCCTAGATTAACTAGAATGTCCAAGAACAACTTGAACAGTCGACCCTCGGTATATCGCTCTATGCTGGCGCCCCATTTGCGCGCAGACGCTTTCATTGCCGCCCTCCGTTCCGCGCCCGACGATACGCCCATGATGTCTAAGATGCTCTTCCGAATGTAGCTCTTCTCCAGCGCTCCCAGTTTCTGCTCGATAACGAAGTTGTTGATTGACCGGAGAAGCATCTCGCCGGAGAGGTATAGACAATGTCCAGGTTCAACTTCGGTGGGGCCACGAAGCCAGAAGACAAATTTCAAGGATGGTGCAATGCTCGCGCAGAGGAAAGGATCAAGTCGATTTTGCGAATCTGGCGTCGTTTTCGTGTTGTACAGTAGTCGAAGCGCATGCTCAAACATGGAGACTAACTGCTTGCGACGCGCTGAGGAATATTTAGTCAAACAACGTCCGCACCAGAGTCAAAACGGGACGGGAAAGGAAGACTCACGTCGTATGGGAAGATCTGATCCCCAGAATGGCGACTGTTCATTCAGAAATTCGGGAGAGTGTTTGATGATACGTAACAACAGTTCAGCGAAATGGAACTGTAAAGCAGTCATAGCGTTGTTTATCGGCCCTCTAGATCCAGTGAACCTTCGACATAGATACGTGAATTGGATCTTTGTCCTGATAACTGCGCGCGAATGATGGCTAAAGGACAGGCAGTTCCGAATGAGTCCATGAAGGACGACATGGTCTTCTGGAGGGATAATATCGCGGTGTTCAGCTGGATCAAGATCCTCAAGGCAATGCATCAACTGTACGACAGTGGTCTCGTTCTGTGAAAAGTTGCTGTCTATCCAGTACACCGCGTTGTACGCGTAGCGATCAGCTCGCCTGAAGAGAATTTTTTTATCAGCTTCAAGCCAGAAGCGCGAGGCTGCAGAAAAAGGTGGCATGTGATCCCGGATGGTGGTTGATTGGAAGTGATTTCGGATGCGGACGAGGACGGAAAGGATTGTTGTCGCACGCACGACTCCAAGTCCTAATATAACAGCGCAAACAACGCCGGCGGCCGCTAATTGATCTTGTTGCCACAGAAGGTCGAGAACACCGCAATGAAAGAAAATGAGTGCAAGTTGGAAGAGTACTGGTAAGAGTGCGAGGATGTCCTGTAGTCTCCAGTACTGGAGCGCCTCAAAGCGCAGTTGGCGAAGTGCGACTGAGTCTTTGTAAGACAGCGCTGCATCTATTTGATATTCGCGAACCCAGTGCATGCACGAGAGGCATTGTAGAGAGGTCATCCACGCCATCGTCAGGCTGAAGAACCAGAAAATGTTGATCCTTCTGACCGACGATGATGGGGCAAAATTCTCGACAGGTTCTGCGATCAAGTCTATATCCGCGAGTTTCTGAGAGATTCCGAGAAGAATGGCTGATGTGTTATCGGCAGGGTCAGCCATTAGCCATTTGAGCGACTCGATTGTGAATGGTGCTACGATCGCAGAGAATAAGGCGGCCTATCAAGAGGCTGTGTATAAGAAGTATTGTGTACTAGGCGAGAAAATCACGTACGAAAATGAGAAGAGTGTTGATATTATCGTTCCAGCCATTGCACATCGCGTTATCATGCTTTCTGACGATATCATGGCAAGCCTGCCAGTGGTTTCCATACTTTGGTAGAACGTACTTCATGGGTTCGTTGAGATGGAGCTGTATGGCGATACGTGAGTGATTGAGAATCGTAAGTGGGGTAAGATGCTCACGGCGCTGTCACATTTATACTGGAACTCGCCATAGGCCGTGTCGGCTGCGGCGCATCCCATTTTCTCTCTAATGTGATTCCGATTCCTCATATCATCGTTGTCCGGTTTCTGGTCTACAATTAGTACAACAATTTCCAGTTCAATGTGAATGGTATACCTTTGGTTGGGGAATCGATTTATTCTCATAAGGGCCGTGACTATCATCGACGGTGTCCCGAAGAGTTTCAAGTTCGAGACGAAAATCACTGGCAATGGAGTCGGGCTGTGGATGAAGGTATTGAGCAACCAGAAACCCGCGAACGACAAAGAGAGTATACTTTGTTCGCTGCCATTCTACGATGGTATCTGTCCGTTAGCGATTTTAGAGAAGAGAATCCAGAACCTGTATAACAGGTCAGAGCTGGAGAGATGGTGGTAGAAGACAGCTTACCATACACGCCGCGAGATCCGCGGACACTCCGCAATTCTTGATGGACAGTTACGTTTCAAGGCTCTTGAGCGCTCCCGAATATGGCAGGAGAACTGACATTCAAGATCCTTGGATTGAAGACTCGGCTGGAAGGTTCCTGGGCTCCTGAGGCCTGAGTCCTCGTGGTTGACTGGAAGACGCGTTGAGCATGTGACTGTCACGACACGTGTACAACTCGTCGGCTAGTTCCGGTTAGTTTATGCATGGGATCCGTCCTCTTACCATCTTCCCCATAGAATATTACATCCAGTCTGGCTGTGCCGCGTCCGAATTAAGAAGTCCACGTTTCGAATCTTTGGCTTCCTGCTATGCCGCTACCGTCTTAACCACTACAGTCATCTCCAAATGTCCCCGAGCCTCGTCTTTTCGCTCTACCTCACCCTTATATTCCTCGCTGTTGCGTTCTGCATCTTGGCAGGCATGCGGCTCTACGGCCGTCGCTTGGATAAACCGATCG
Source organism: Hymenopellis raphanipes (assembly GCA_003314085.1). Lineage (NCBI taxonomy): Eukaryota > Fungi > Basidiomycota > Agaricomycetes > Agaricales > Physalacriaceae > Hymenopellis > Hymenopellis raphanipes. The sequence goes on along the minus strand of QLPD01001701.1, from coordinate 7,959 downwards.
CTGCAGGGGGCAATCAAGGTAAGCATCCTGTGAAAGTGAGTGCAAGGTTTGTTGACGAAGAGGGTCTGTGTCAGATAAACAATGCTCGGAGAGCATTGGGACTGGCAGTAATCCCTGCCCAAGATGACTTTCACGAAGCACAAAAAGCCTTTCAGTACCACTTGATTGATCTTGGCCAACATCTGTACTAGTACATCGTGATGCCGAGTCATGGCAGAACGACACTCTCAATCCACCCCAACAAGTCCTTATTCATTTCCTCTGGCCGCTGCATCATGACCCAATGCCCGGAGTCATAGTCCTGGAATGTAAAATTGGGCACATACTTGAAGAATTCGGCGCGCATGAGGGCTGCGATCAAGGGGGTTCCGTTCTTGTAATTTTGTACACTGGGCTGTTTAATTTTTTTCGGACCTCGGCGTAGACCCTACCTACCTCTATGACGTCATATATATCACGTGATGCGCTATTTACCATTTTGGTACTGACCCCTGACCCCACTTCCTTCCCCGCGCCATCATCTACGACGCTTTCCTCCTCTTGCTCCACAGCCATCGCATGTCCAACGCTGTGGAATAAAATCCATGCCTATACAGGCCATATGGAACTTCTTCTGGTTAGCAAACTCGTTATTTAAGGCGTCGAGAACACTTACCCAACCCGTCTCACATCCAGCTCGCGTACATTTGGCCGCGCTTTCTCTCTCTTCCTCTGCCACTTTTACACCACACATACATTCGCCGAGCATATCCGCTACTGTCTTCCGTTTTAACGCCCGCGAAGGTCTCCCACTGTTCGTCCTGGATGTACTTTCCGGCTGGATCATTGGCTCAACTTGGGGATCGACTGCCGGAGTTGGTAAAGGTTGGATCGCATTCGGTGGAGGATTTCGCGGGAGTGCAGGAACTTCTATGGATGGCGGTGTCGCCGTTACTGCTGCCGGTATTGTTGGTGTATCCTCCGATTCGTCGACTGATTCGTCTATAGGTCCCATTTCAACATCCTCCAACTCTTCCTCAGCCGACGTCTCTCGCTCCTCGCCATCCTTATTATCACCATCTCCGCCTGCTTCGGATTCTCCTTCATCGACTGACTCTTCGGCGTCTTCCTCATTCTCATCGTTGGGCTCGTTGGTTTCTTCGCCATCGCTGTCAAGCCAAGATGCATTTTCGACAGCCCAACGATGCTGACCACCGGCCAACGGTTGCGACGGTGAGCTTTCATTATTGATGTCTCTGTCACTATGCGCTGGCTGACCTGCATCTACAGAAGCAGTAGAACTATATTATAGCATTAGAACACGCAATATGACACGATTTGAAGATTACCTGTTCGATTGATGTAGCTCGGAAATGACGAGCTCGCCGAACTTCTTCGACGCCTTTTCCTGCCCGCGTTTCTTTGGCAGCTTTGTCTTCTCTTTGCGCTTCTGGTAAACTTTCTTCATCTCTAGCAACTCCGACCTCGAGAGTTGCCAGTCGGCCTCGTACAGCTTAAGGTCGACATTCTTGTGCTTTGTCTCATAATGTTCCCGAGCCGTATACTTCCAAATCGCCGGCGCCTTCTTGTTGGGACCTTGGTCGGAACGGCTGCAGATCCGACATAGAATGGGAACGTTTGAGCACGGACTGCCAGCAGTTGATTTAGCTGCAACGGCGTACTTGAATCCGCGAGTCGTCAACGAGTCGAATACTTGACAACCGTGAGTTCGCTTTCGATCGATTTGAGTCTTGTCCCCAGTTCCAGTGAGGTAGAACTGACATTGCGGCGCCGGTGACAGGCAAAGGCCACATGGGAGAAGGGTCTTCTGCATCCGACCGTAGGCGATATGGGCTGCGTTATGCGCGAGGATAGACTGAGGTTTGTCGAGGTTGAGGGGAATCATGGGATCTGGGCACTGCGAGCAGTACATCCCGTCGCTCTGCAACATTTGTACGTTGTTCTCTCCGACACAAAGAAAGCATGCACGTCCTGACATTTAATATTTAGATCACAACAATTAAACAAACGATAGACATACCTGAGGCCTCACGATAAGGGAAATCTTTCGTACGTTCAACAGATGGAATGATTCTATTGCGACGAGATACCCCGGCATCGGACGCCGAGTTAACGCGTTGAAGCAGATCTGCGCTGAGTGCGATGAGTTCAGCACTGGCAAACATCCAAAATGTTGACCCCGTCTCGGGCACTTGCAGCTTCGGATGGACAGGCTGGACAAACTGACCTGGGACTGTAAAGACCTCAGGCTTGTTGCGCGCGCGTGTCCGCCAGTCGAACTTTTCAGTCGGGTCATCATCGGTGGTTGCTGGAACAACATCGATAATCTGGAATTCAACAAAGACACCGTCCTCACTCAGGATGTCCAGCTCGATATCCGTAACAGAGCTGTCCTTTCCTGTCCCGTTCTTTATGTCCGTGACGGCACCAATGCATAGCCAGAGGCGATCATCAGAGAGGAGAACTGTCGCGATCGGTTCTCCGCACATCAAGATGTCCTCCATGGACTCGTCAAAGTCCGCATCGACAGGCCGACATCGCTGGTTGACATCAAAGCGGGTGATCTCTTTAACGCGTCGCAACCGGTCTGTCGAGCTGGCCTGGGTACGATATCGCGACTGAATCTTGATGGCGCGCGCCTTGTTGACTTTCACGCCGTCCATAATGACAAAGCGATCAAAGGTGCATTCATTCAATTCTGAGACCGTGGTCTGATCCTCCTCAGCAATCTGATCCTCCAACTCACGTATTCCGGAGTCATCGAGGTCAAGAAGCGGGCCAGGTTGGTCGACGACTGGTGGATTAGCGCGGGTGCCAATAGAAGTGGGCGCTAATGTGCGAGTATTCTCAGCGGTGATAGTTGAGGTCGGTGAATCAGAAAGGGAAGGGGAATTAGGCGCGTTAGGACGTGTAGGATTGGCAGATTCGGGAGTAGGTATGATGTCGGGATCCTCGTTATCGTCCTCGGCGATGGGCTCATCAACAAGGAGAACACCAAGTGGGCTTAGAATGGTGATGGGACGCGTATCGCGATCAAGTTCGGCAAAGAGGGGTGCAAGTAGTGGGTACTTGTCTACCACTAACCGACGTCCACCTGTCCAGTCCGTCAATAGGTTGACGAGTTTGAGATGCAAATCACCAGTCCAGGACCGTGGATTGATACGATCCACTGCTGAATCGACGATAGCGTGGCCATCCCTTGAAACAGGTGTCAACTGAAGACGTCGTGGACTGCTGTCCCATTCGGGTTTGATAGCCAGAATATTCGAGACCTCCGTGGTACCTGTCATCCGTTCGACCAGCTGGAGCTCATCAACGTTGGCATCTGTTCCAACAATCGTTCGCAAGATCCCAAAGATGGTTTCTAAACGATCTGTGCCCAACAAAATGATCCAGAACATCCCCGAAGGATTGTCTATCTTGCCCTTAGCAACACAGAACAAGACGTTCTTTATCATAATCATGATGTCGATGTATAGGAGTGTAGGAATGAATTTCTTGCCGGATTTGCGGAACAGAACTAAGGTAAACCATGCGGCGGCACTGAGATGTTTAAGCTGCTCGCTCAAGGAGAGATCCACACAGATGTATGGCCAGATGAGGTGACGGAATAGATCACCTAAAAGGCGGAGTGCATCACGCTGTGCTAAGAAGATTGGCTGCGTGGATGTGGTCTCTGGAAGCGACCAAAGGTCCCGCAGAAGCTGGTAAGCAAGCGGTACATCCTGCTTATCATCGGGCTTGAATAAAGACTCGACGTGTTCGTGTGAACCACCCGCATCAAGGAGATGTGCCTTCATAATAGTCGGATTCACATGCGTCTCGAGTACGTCAAGTCCTCGGGCACGCAGGAATAAGTTCCGAATGCGTTTAAAGACATGCTTGTAGTCCTTGTCTGGGGTAAGATCATCGTCGCCGACAAAGAAGTCCATGAAGGGGAGCGGAGAGAGGAGTCGGTAGATTGGAGAGGTGGACGAGAGGCGGTGTTTGAAAGTCATGTCGATGAGGGCGGAGCCGCGCTTTGTTTCTCCGTCAGAAGCAATAGATACAACGCGTAGTTTTGTCATATCTTTCTTGCTATTGACAGCTGCAAGCGTTGTCTCAAGTACTTGAGCGTGTTCAATCGCGTTTTCACGCTTACAAGTTCCGGAAACGAGTATAGGGCGTGCACCATAAATCCGTCTATTATTGGTGAGGATACCAAGCGCTCCAATGGTGGCCTTTGAATGGATAGTATTAGCAGACGTCAAGTTGGGGAGCGTGAGAATTGGTTATTACCTCCGATGCGTAATGAACCTTGCCGTCATCAAGGCTTCTGAACAGCTCTACCAACTCGTCTACACTGGTAAACTCCAGTGACACCTTCTCTCCATGTTCCCGGCATACCCCACGGAAGAAGTTGGTTTTATCGTCCCAGCGAATCCGTTTTTCCATCGCCATTTCATCAAACATAAGAACTTGATGGCAGACGACCTCAGATGCTCGACTCGCTGTCAATTCCTCTTCGGATAGGACGGCATCTATATTCTTCTGAATTTCGTGAATAGTGGGCTTTCCGTTGGACGGCATGATGCGGGGCATTGTGGAATTGCGTCGCAGAGTAGAGAGACTTGGGATTTGGCTCAATGAACGGTGAGCAATCTGCACGACTCGATTTCCACCGAGACGCCAAAGTAATAGACCTCGAAGGTAGTCTTCCTCGATGTAGCTCCGTGGACGATATGCGCCATTCGCAGCACGCTCATAGAGTGCGAGCATTGCTTGAATTCCCATTCCTCGCTTCAGACCGATACGAATAATTCGATCTACCGCCTCGACCTTCCCACTACGAATCGCAACGAGTAGACGCTGGTGGTTGGACAGCGCTTTCGCTCTCACCCGCAGCATCTTCTCATTGTTTAAACCCTTCAACTTTTGGACGTTGAGCTGTTCGCCGCGGTGGTAATACTTTGCAACTAGCTGGGTATGCGAATTATATGCAAGGTTCGCGTTATCATGTACGCCATCCTTTATCCGCTTCATGATCCCTAATAGTGCTGAATTCTGGGGCAGCGTATCGCATGCTGGACACCGCGTCTCATTACTACGCAGCCAGCGACGACAGAGAAGACCACGAATAAAGAGGACACCTTGTCTGATCTCGTATTCGAAGGGAAGTGTGTGCTGAGCATGGAGCGCGAAGGGGTAGTCCTTGTGGGGAGATGTTCCGGCAGGAAATGGAGGCGCGTAACCGGGACATGGCGTTCGAACAACTTGTTGATGCTGCGAGATAGGTACGACTTCACTGTCCGAGAGGGCGTCGATGTCAATAACTGATGTTGGCTTCAAGGAAGATGACTTCGTGGGAGGCGATGGAATTAGATGGGAGTGTTCACTCGAAAGGTCGAGCACCGCTGTGTTAATGCTATGATTATCGACGCGTACAGGACTGTTATACAGGTCAGTCACATCCATCAGTAAATGGACATACTCACAATGTGTCTAGGGCCTTCATTAATAGTTCAATCTTCTCCTTGAATAACCCTTCGCTGACGTCGCGTTCCTCGATAAAATACCGCATGAATTCTAACACGCCGTTGACACCATCAGTGCCGTTTCGAATCAAATCCCTCGCTTCCTCGACATCCATACCCCATCCAAACGTAGTGTGCACATGGCGGTTTAGACCATCTTCCCATAGATCATCTCCCCGAGCCTGAGGATTGGCGTACATGCTCGGATCTCCGCCGAATGGAGCAAGAGGGTCGTAACCGCTGTCAGTCACTGGAATACTGGCTGGATCGACGCGACTGATCTTTGTCTTGAGCGCGAGGAGCAGCTTCGATGTAGGAGCGCGTGCTGGAACTGTTTGTGCTGAATTTTGAACAGGAGGTGAAAATGATTCGGGAAGTGGGATGGAAAGCATGGGAGGACTAAGGCGAGCTGGAGACAATGGCAAGGGTGGAGTACGCGTATCGGATGAGCGTGGTGATGGACCGCGAATGGGGACAGTGACCTGAGCCGGGACTTTAGGTGCCCGCGGTTTGAGGAATGCCGCGAGGCCTTGTTGACGCCCATGCTTTCGGGCATCACCTTCCTTCTTCAGCCGCTTTTCCTTGTTCTTGATGCAGGTCTTTGTATTAACATGAGTTAGAAGGACATTTTTTGCCCCGCCTGGCCCCATTTTGACGTTGCAACCGCATGCGGGACACAAAGCGGTATTACTGTCGATGATTTGGACCTGTACTAAAGGTAAGGACCCATCGAAAATGATTGCTGATGCGACTGACATCGGCTTCTGTATAGCTATGCTGATTTGAGGACATTACGCAAGGATCTTGGGCGGGCAAGAGAAGGCGGGACGCGAGGGTGATTACTAAATTTGGACAGTCGTCATACACAACACGTTTTAGCATTGCCACAGGCGCGGATATAGCTCATTATGGTATAGAATGGTAGCTAATACTTAAATGCACAATTTCCGACCCAGATATCACCCAAAATGCCATGGTTTGAGAAAACTTTTTTTGGACCTCGACGCTGACCCTACCTCCCTGCCGGATGTATCGGACTTTAAGTCCGGAACCCCCTTGGCTGCGATACAGATATAATCCCGAAGCGCGCCTCCAAAGAAGACCGGTTTATGAATGGTGTACTCCGCTTCCGGAATATGATCTATGCCAGTCGGAACGGGTGTTCAGAATGAGAAAAACAGGAAGATAACGAGTTCTCACCTTTGTTGTCCTTCAAGTCGATGTCGGACGTCATAATTTTGTACCAGTTGAGAGATGGCCCAATGCCCGAAGCGAGATAGTCAGCTTTGGCCCGATTATAGTCCTGTGTTGTCATGAATCGAGAGGTCCACCAGCTAAGAATCAACGAAAGTCACATACCTCTTGTGAGATGAAGAACTCCGTCGTGGAGTCGGATTCCAACCACTTTCGAAGCGCTCCATGCGGGGACCACTTGGTAATGGTCTGAGGAGTATCTTGACTATAAGAGAGACTGTAGAACGAATCGATATGGTCACGGATGACACTAGCGGCGTCATCCTCTGAGAAAAAAGCCCAGTATCCCCAGTCTTCGTATCCCAGGGTTTGCGCAGTCTGTGTGAATGTGGATTAAGATGTCGTCAGGACTCCGAGGGAAGGCAACTTACTTGTTTCGCGAAGTCTTCAAAGCGCGAGCCGGGAGGAGGGAAATAACCTGCAGCGTAAAATGCGAAGGCGATGAATCTATCCTGGTAGTAGTTGGCCAAGCGACTGTTTGTCTTGGAACCCCTTCAACAAATCAACATCAGCCTCGGGTATTGAAGCACGGACGTAATCTCACCAATCATGTCCAATCGCGACGACCTTCTCCGCATTCTCTTTATCCAGTATGTCCACAAGGTCCTTGGTGATGAGGCTACTTCGATAGGCTTCCACCTCTGCGGGTTTGTCCGTACCGCCATATCCCAACATATCGGGAGCGACAAGGCCATAACCCAGTGCAGAGAAAAAGGTGATTTGGTGGCGCCAATCGTATGCGGTACCCGGGAAACCATGTAAGAAAAGCAAGTACGGCTTCGACGCACTCTTGGGAGAGGAGAAATAGTAGTGATAGTTGATACCACGGGAGACGACGAGATCTTTGAAGCAAATGGGGTCCAACATGACGGGAGAGTAGTAGTCACAAAGATAACGATCTAGAGCCACCGTTCGCGCTTGTGTGTCAGCCGAACGCGTCTTACAGAGCATAGTGAATAAGAGACAAGAAGCCAAGCCTGTCTTCGGTCCTTCAATAGGGAGGCGTGCGGCAGGCAATCCAACTTCGCTTGCCTCAGTATTTCTTGCTGTACGGTCCTCTTGAGATTCTCGGAATGGGGAAGATGCATGAGAAATATTGAACTTGCAGGAATGTCCGGAACGTACAAGTCGGGCTTTCAGAGCACTCTGCACAACAAAGTGGGTGTCATCGGACATACTCTAGTAGCGCACG
>QLPD01001698.1:0-14177 GCA_003314085.1 Hymenopellis raphanipes | reverse complement strand
GAAGTACAAAGGCCCAACGCGCCTCTAGTGTGCCTCTGGCATAGATCGTGGATCCCGTTAGTGCTAGACGTCACCGCTGTCTGGAACCTCGACTCTCAATTGTATCCCGACAGTAAACCGCGTATTTCTCTCATCGATTTGGATTCTGCCTACTGGCGTCAGCCTCCGACGTGAGTCCCCTCCCGGAAAGCGCCACAGCGCCCAGCTCAATGTACATGATATATATTTACAGGTACATTACTTTCATACATACATACTTACTTCATTTTCCCTCTCAACTTACATTGCGGTAGCGTCGACAGCGCCCCCAGGAGCAGTAACAGTATAGAGCAGTCAAGCTGAAGAACTCCAACCGCGTTCAGTAAGACTCTCATTGGAACGTACTCATATCCTGTCCGTGTACCCATTAAATCCATTTCCCATTAAGCACGCGTCCAGCACAACAAAAAAAATCAAGTAAACCCTCCATACAAAACAACCCTCACAGCTCCGTCGAGAGCGCCACAACCTGGTCAAGCTCAGCCTGCGTCGCACCCACCGCGTTCTAGATTCCCACAACCATTAACCTCACAACGACGAAGGAAGAGAAGCCAAAGCCTCACCTTGGTAACCTTGCCCAGCTGATGCTCAACCGTATCCGCAACACCGAGCGTCTGCCCCAACGCCGTCTTTGCACGTGCCATCTGGAACTGGATGAAAAACTTTGGTCCCTTGATTTTCGACAGAATCGATGATGATGTTCCGGATTGTGACTGTTCCAAGATCCAGTCAGTCAACCCAACCCTCTTGGTAGAAATGAAAGTGACGTACACGAACACCAGCCTCAACAGCAAGATACACGTTGAGCTGGTTCTGCAGCGTGGCCAGGTCAGCAGTCGCCGGGTCCGTCGGGGTCGCGAATTCTTGCCTACACCACCACACCACACTTAGCTCACGTACGGAAGAAGGGGAAAACGGGAAACGAACAAAGCGAATCCCAGAGGCGACAACTTTGACTGCTGGAAATCAATATCGCTAAACGAGATCCCTCCAGACGTCACATCAGGAACACCAGGAACGACTTCGACCTGCTCGGATGGAAGGATGAGCGGAAGCGGGAGCGGGTACGGGTACGACGCGCTTAGTACTCACACTAGTATCGCACGTAACCCCCGACAGCCCAGCGAGCCCGTCCGCGACCTCAGCAGGCAGCGCGACATTCCCTGTGATAAAACACGGGTTGGCCTGCCTCTTCATCGGCGCTATTATACACGCATCCCAATCAATACACCTCTCACAAAGTACACGCCACACTCACCGGAAAGCACACCGGAGATCGAGAGGACGGCGGCGAACACAACGGAGAATGCGAGCATAGTAGTAGTAGTATTAAGGAGGGAAAACCAGCAAAAGGATTGTGAAAAGTGAGCGAAAGAGGAACCAGTCCTAGGGAGAACGAGAAGAGAGGAAGAGGGAAGGGAATATCAGACTGGGTTAGCCGCTGGGGCTTTTATACTGTGAAGTTGTCATGGGATACTTCCGTCAGAACACACGCGTGTTCGAGTTCCACGAGGTGAACAGGTACGCGGAATCGGATCGACGTGTATCCAGGGCGAATCCAGGGTCTGACTCTATGCGACGGATCACGGAGACGCAAGACGCCACAGTACTCAGTCAGCAGGAGAAACTGTAGTAAGTATGATCACTGAACGTGTTCAGAGCTGTGATCATGCATGGGGGGATGGACGACTCACTCGACGTCGGCCTGGACCCTCCGAATTTGAGCACATCTGGGCTCACTTTGTCTCGCTCAGCGCAGACGTCGCGTAGAGAACTATAAAAATGACTGCCATAAAGCGTTCATTTGTATTGTGTTTCATAGTCGAAAAAGCCACCAACTCACTCTTCAAAGCTGTATGGGTACTTTGCGATAGCATCATCCCATCCTCGTAAAAGCTCATCTATATCTTCGTTGGCATTCCTTTCTGACCCAAGCCGTCGCGTTTGAGGTACTAAGCTGTTTGAGTATACGGTCACGCTTCGTAGGATCCTTTGATATACATTCAGCTGATTCGGCGTGCACTTGGCGATGATAGACGCGTGTTGAATTGCGATAGATTCCAAAGGAGGCATGGTGGCCGCAATGAGAGTCAAGTTGTGATCATGTGACTGACCGCAACTCTCTTCCTGTCCATGCTCGGCCGCGTCTAAGCTCGTTTGGTGGACTCGCACAAGTGCGTAGATCAACTTGGGACTCCTTACTACTAATAATATAGACTGGGCTACGCGCGGTGACACTGTCCCCTCGGCCACCGGTGATTATGTCTAACCACGCCACACGGGCTTCATAAGACTTGTCCCCGAGTCTCCGCAAAACATCAGCTACGCGCGTACATCTCCTATTTTTCAGCAGTCAGACACACTGGGTATAAAAGCTCGGCCGCCGTGTTACAAACCTGCACTCAAGTAAAATGCCCCTCCACCGATTCTACATCCCTCCCAACCTCTATACCGCGCAGGACAAAGCCAAGCTCGCCGAGGCCATCACAAACCTCTATACTAGCGTCATCCCCCGGTTCTACGTCGTCGTGTTATTCATCGAGGTGGATCAAGAGAACTATTTCGTTGGTGGAAATTCGACCAAGGGCTTCGTGCGTATCTTGGTGCAACATTTGGCGAGGCAGTTCGAGAGGTAGGTTTCCTTACTTGTTTGTTCCGGCACTGACTCCGAACTCGCACCTCAAGTGACGAGATGAAGATGGGGTTCTTGGACATGTACGAAGACGCCATCAAGCCTTTCACCAAGGACCGCGGATTGGACTGGGAGGTCGCGATTTCAGATGAAGACGTAAGCATTCCTGGAGCCTGTCGAATTCCGAGTCTATGTGTTGACTGATTGATTGTATGTTCATAGCCCAAGCTCTGGAGAGAGAACGGTCTCATCCCACCCCACGCCGTCCGTGACAAAGAGGGAGAGGATCTGTGGAAGAGAGAGAATAAGCCGATTCCGTACCAGCACACGCACCTCTAAATGTGTTGATATATGTCAGTTTCTAAACGCGATGCTCGTCCAACTTGAGGAGAAGTATATGCAGTGCTCGGAGGTGGACGATCTGTGCGGTTCGCGTGGATGCCGTGATGGTTGGTTGTGCTGACAACCAGTTGGGCCTCCCTTGTATCTCTTCCGCTGTTTCCTCTTCTCGTTCAGGGTTCAAACCTACGTGCAGAACGAAGCTGTGAGGCAGGAAACATTTCTTCAAGATAACAAATAGATCATTGTTGGCCATTGATTTACCTACCCTTGAACCACACAACTCGCTAACATCAAATCCACCAAAGCCTTCTCCTCCAGGTCAAATACCATATCGTCCTCAAACGACACAGCATATTCAACTCTCGTTCCAGTAGCCGTCTCGCTCCTATTAATCTTACTCACGGTCCAGTATCCCGACGCGTCCCCTCGGTGATAGAATTTAGCGGAAAAGAGCGCGGCGGGGGTTCCGAGGAGAGCTTTGACGACATCTGGAGTCAAGTACGGCATGTTTGACGGAGGAGGGGGAGGAGGAGGTGCTGGAGCATTCCGTGGCACATTCTCGCCGTGGCCCATAAGGCTTTCTAGGAATGCATCGAATCTAGAAAAGAAAAGAGAGGAGTAAGCGTCCACCCGGTCCTCGAGGAAACATCGAAACCGCTCCCCATATTTGAGCACATCCGGGGCCACTTTATCTCGCTGGTAATAGCTCAGTGCAGACATAGCGTAATGAAGCCTATAAAAATGACTGCCATAATGCGTTTAAGCGTCGCTCATTGAAAGTGAGCAACTAACTCTTCAAAGCTGGCTGGGTTAGGGCTCTTTGAAATGGCATCATCCCATCCTTGTAAAAGCTCATCTACATCATCGTGCTTGACCGCGTCTGAGTTGCAGAGCCGTTTGAGTGGATGGTCCCGCTTCGTAGGATCTTGTGCTATAAATTCAGTTGATTACGCGTGTGCTTTGAGGTAATTGGCGACGATGGACGCGTGTTGAACTGCGATAGATTCCCACTGAGGAGGCCTAGGCATGGTATGATGTGGTGGGAGCGATGAGAGTCAAGTTGTGATCATGTGACTGACTGCAACTCTCTTCCTGTCCAAGCTCCTCGGCCGCGTCTAAACTCGTTTGGTGGACTCGCACAACGGCGTAGATCAACTTGGGACCCCAACCTCTCGGTTACTACTACTAATAATATACTTAGACTGGGCTACGCGCGCGCTACGAGATGACTACACTGCCCGATGCTGTCTCTTATTCATGAAGATCATGCTGCGGGTCATTGGCGTTTGATATCCTGATATCATGTCACCAACCTGAACGCGTCCCCCCACATCGCGAAATAATTCTGGTGCTCGATTCATCGGCAAAGACATACAAAGTCGTTCGTATGTGATGAATCCACGCAGGGAAACGTGTAGGTTTCAAGTTCCTCGGCCACCGGTGATCACGCCACACGGGCTTCATAAGACTTGTCCCCGAGTCTCTGCAATACAGCTACGCGCGTACATCTCCTATTTTTCAGCAGTCAGACACACTGGGTATAAAAGCTCGGCCGCCATGTTACAAACCATCGACATTCACCGCACTCAAGTAAAATGCCCCTCCACCGATTCTACATCCCTCCCAACCTCTATACCGCAGAGGACAAAGCCAAGCTCGCCGAGGCTATCACAAACCTCTATGATAGCTTCCTTCCTCGGTTCTACGTCGTCGTGTTATTCATCGAGGTGGATCAAGAGAACTATTTCGTTGGTGGAAACGCGACCAAGGGCTTCGTGCGCATCTTGGTGGACCATTTGGCGAGGCAGTTCGAAAAGTAGGTTTTCTTCGTTCCACGCACAGCCATACTGACTCGCACGCGTTTTCAAGCGAGGAGATGAAGGTGACGTTCTTGGACATGTACGAAGAAGCCATCAAGCCTTTCACCAAGGACCGCGGGTTGGACTGGGAGGTTGCGATTGCAGTCGGAGACGTGAGGCCTATCGCCTAATTCCGAGTGTATGTGCTGATTGATTGTACCCTCATAGCACAAGCTCTGGCGAGAGAACGGTCTTATTCCACCCCACGCCGTCCGTGACCAAGAGGGAGAGGATTTGTGGAAGAAAGAGAATAAGCCAATTCCATACCGCACGAACCCCTAAACGCATTGATGTATATCGGTTTCTAAACGTGATGCTCGTCCAAATTAAATGTCCTTTAGGAGAAGTATATTCAGTGCTTGGAGGTGGACAATCTCTGAATCGCCAGAAACTTACCACGCGAACGGTTCGAGTGGATGCCGTGCTGACAAGCTGTTGGGCCTCCCACGCATCTCTTCCGCTGTTTCCTCTTCTCGTTCAGAGTTCAAACCTACGTGCAGAACGAGGCTGTGAAGCAGGAAACATTTCTTCAAGACAGATCATCGTTGGCCATCATCTAATCAGTAACCTTGTTGTTCCGGCGTAAGTACAGGTCATGTATTAGATTGGCCAACCCTGACATACTATCTGCTGCATAGCAGTCCGTCTATCACCGCGACTCTTTCAGACTTTTGTCGACATCATTTCTCAACAGAGAGAAACCACGACGCGACCAGATTGACCTACCCTTGAACCGCACAACTCGCCAACATCAAATCCACCAAACCTTTCTCCTCCAGGTCAAATACCATATCGTCCTCAAACGACACAGCATATTCAACGCTCGTTCCAGTAGCCGTCTCGCTCCTATTAATCTTCTTCACAGCCCAGTATCCCGACGCGTCGTCGTCGCCGTCTCCTCGGTGATAGAATTTAGTGGCAAACAGCACGGAGGGGGTCCCGAGGAAAACCTTGATGACATCGGTAGCCAAGTACGGAATGTTTGATGGAGGGGCCGGTGCTGGAGTATTCCGTGGCACACTCTCATAGTTGTCTATGATGGTTTTTAGGAATGCATCGAATCTAAGAAGAGGAGAGAGCGTTAAACGGTGGGTGACAGGAGACTCGACTCACTCAAGGTCTACCTTGTCTTCGAGGAAACACCGAAACCGCTCTCCATATTTGCGCACATCCGGGCTCACTTTGTCTCGCTGGTAGTAGCACATTGCAGACGTCGCGTAGTGAAGTCTATAAAAATGACTGCAATGCGTTTGATGAAGTTATTTGTGTTTAGATAATAGGCACCAACTTACTCTTCAAAGCTACAAGGCCTCTTTGAAATGGCAGCATCCCATTCGCGCAAAAGCTCGTCTACATCTTCGTTGGCATCGTACTTGAGTTCCTTTCTGACCCAAGGCGCGTTTGAGTTGCTGAGCTGTTTGAGCATACGGTCACGCTTCATGGGATCCTTGGCTAGAAATTCCGCAGACTCGGCGTGTACTTTGAGGTAATTGGCGACGGTGGACGCGTGTTGAACAGCGATAGGCTCCCAGTGAGCCATAGTATGTTGTGGCAGCAATGAGAGTCAAGTTGTGATCATGTGACTGACCACAACAATCAATCCGGCGCCACATTGGACTTTTTTGGGCGTACTTCTAAATTTCGACTGTGGCCTAGAAGCTAAAATGTGAATTTTCAGTGTGTAATTGTAGAAGTATTCTTTCCAATTTCTCTTCAATGATACACAGTATCAGTGCTCTAGTACCTCTAACAATACTTTGGTTGGTTGGTTGGCTTGAGACTTGCACCATCAGGACCACATCCTTTCCAGGATTCGGAAAAATGAGCTCAATAGGGAATAACGGCGCGGGGCCTTGACCAAGTCAACAGTCTTCGATACTCCGGTTTGAGTAAGTTTTCATTTGTGACCGGAAATCCCATACAGACGGTTGAGAGAGTCTAGATCTTACGAGGACGCGTCCATATGTCAAGTCGGACACATATTTGGTCCGTGGGGTTCAGTTGTGACGCGAGTCGCAATGTGATGGGTCCTAGGGCACCTGTAAATGGTTTGGATTCTGAGAGGCTGGTCTGACCAACAATGTTAAATCTGTGTTGAGGTTTATGATCGTCTCCAGTGAGTTAATGATTCATCCGAGGAGTATTCGAGTCCAAATCGACATTGTTTTAACCGCGAAGATCCTCACATATGCGTATCTTTACACAGATGTTACTCCTATTCTGAGAGCATTGCCAGGGTTGCTCACAAGCTGGTTGGGACTTCCCCAGACTCGGCTACAGTGCGCAGGTCCTTCGTCGGTGGTGGTTGGGCCTATCCAGAAGTCTATAAGGTGTTGAAGGCGTGTTATCGGCTGGATACGCAGTACTGTAGTCTTTCGACCGGATCTTCACGGGGTGTGACGCGTTATGGTACATCTTCGCCCATGAAGATCTTCACTAGGGTTGAAAAGTGTGTGAATTGCCTTATTGGGACTGCCCGCCGTTAGGCGGGCGCAAAAAATTTCCATTTTTAGCCTTCCGTACCTTAAAAATTATGCCATGACGTGTTATGCTACATCTAGATCTTCACTTCACGGGTATCCGTGATGCGTTATGTGAAGAAGCGGTCGAAAGACTACAGTACGGTCCAAGATCAAGCAACATGTTAAAATCCATCCCATCATACAATGACTTAGACTAACCTCCTAGTACACACGTGTATGTCCAGACGATACGCGACGTGCCGAGATCAGAGTAGATTAGTCTAGATATCGTTGGCTCCGAGTACTTATAGTGACTGTTCATAGTTAGTCATTGTCTGTCTTATGACCACCGTCTTCATGGTCTCTCATCCGACGGTCTGAGAGTCCACACAGGTTCTCTGTCCTACACACACCTCACCCGAGATTACACCACACATTTCCAAACTCATCCTGTGCAACCCCCGTCAAACCCTCACCCTCTATACCTTCCTGCCCGTTATCAATATAGCCCACACCATAACTGCTTGCAGCATTAAACCTCGGTACAGGACACTTGATACCCAAGAACGCAGGACATGCCCGGTCGACAGCCGTGCACCTCTCGATACACGGCTGTAGAACCGTATACGTCTCGTTATAAGGCGGGAAGCTAGGATTTCTGGGCTGGGCAGACGTGGGTTGGGATGTCAAGGCGGAGAATACTTTTTGTGCACTGTCGTCAGAGGAAGAGGACGAGGACGAGTCGGACGTGTCCTCGGAACAGCGCGTGAAGCTGACGGTGCAGAGCCACCGACGGTACTCGCGCTGACAGTCATCGCACGATACGAGTGGGGAATAGTCGTCTCGGCCGCATGCGTATGTCGTTAACGTAGTCGTGAAATTGGTAAGGGACGACAGTAGAGGGTCAGAGATCGCCGAAGGAAGATTGCTTGCATTATACATCGTAAATGGATTGGAGGGCTGCGGTAATGGAACAGCATATGCGATACTCGGACAGTATGGCAGCTGAGAGATGAGAGGGCAGGAGAAAGATGCTGTAAATGGATTAGAACACAAAGTACAATGACGTTTTACAATAACTTGCCTGATTTTGTTCGAAAGTAGAGGGGACCACTGACTTTGGAATCAGCGATGACAGCATAGGCAGTATAATTTGTCGAAGGAGAAAGTCCTTCGATAATCCACTGAGACCGCCATCCATCTTCGTCCTTTAACCATAGCCCTTGGTCAGTCACGGTTCCCGCTGAGATCTGCGACTTTAGTGCGCAGCCCGTGAGAATGCTGCTAGATGACGATGTCGTTGTCTTGGATAGAATGATAGAGAAATTGGATGAAATGGAGGGCGCAACGGGAACCGACAGGTTAGCTGGGGGAAGAGTATAGTTGGGATACGTCGGTATCTCTGCCGACCACGATGCGACCGGTGGTGAGAATATTATCGCCTGGTTGCCCGACGAGTCCCCGAAAAAGGGCACCTCGGAAAGAATCTCGTGCATTGGACCTACATCGACAATTAATACCGCAGTTGGACGCATATATTCCGACGCACCATTCTCAGACGCTCCAATCTCATAGGCCACATTAGCGCCGTCATTCACAGCGAGCACGCCTCCATTTGTAAACGGTCCATTAAAGGACCCGTAGCCGTCGCTCAGGTCAATTTCATACACGTCCGTGCCCCCGCTTGGACCAGGATTGACCTCGGAGGACGAGACGTTGGTTACGAAGAACCGTGGGGAGGTCCCTGTTGCGCATAGAGCCACGGATATCGTGAGGTTATCAGACGTCGGAACAGTAAATGCTTGCGAGGAGCTGGATGAGCGCAGTTTGTCGAGAGAAAGCTGTTGTCGCGACTGGGCGACGACGAGCACGGCGCTGAGAAGGCACCATAGGCTTTCCGGAAGCATGGGCGCGTCGTTGAGGTCGATGTCCGGGATGGTAGCGGGAAGGAGACAAGCCTGCGGACCACGTGCCTGCAAATCTACGACACGGCCGGCACAGCCACCGATAGAAGTGGTACAGCTGGCTAAGCCGTTCATGGCAAAGTCTTTTCGAGCATAGGTCGTGAAACTGTTGCCATAGTGGAGGCATAATAGCACCTTGTACCATTAACATATCATTGCACCATATCCCCCGAAGATTTCCAGCACTTACTGTACTTAAAATGAGGTGGTGGCGGAGGAGGAAAGTGTCTCCTCCAGAACTGATAATACCCAACTCTAAACGTTGTAGACTAGACGAGCCCATCCAAACAAGGAGTAAGGCTGTCTTCGAGTGACAAGTCCGATTCACCCCGGTCAATATCCACCCGTGAGACAAAGATGAACTTTTCGTCTACATCGTCGTAGTAGGAATCTTCATCGGTATCTTCTTCGACTGTTGGATAGCGGTGGACGTCATTAGAATCGAAATAATCCGCACTCATAGACGTAGGAAGAGCATTTACATTTTGTGGCGGACTGACGCCACAAATCATCCGTAAGTCTGGCGTTCAATCTAAATTGTGGTAATATTTGGAGTTGACTCTGAAGAGTAAAGTATGGGTAGATCTCTGAGTAATGTAGTCTGTGACGACCTAGAAGAGTGGTGGAATGAGTATTCTTCAATTGACAAAGAAATGACTGGACAACATGCCGAAAAGAATTCATTTGTTGTGCATCTGCACGAGTCATGGCTCCAATGCCCTAGAAAAGTTGTGACTAGAATGTGTACTCTGTACACTGAGGCAGCTACCTTTGAGCTGAATTCATTCTCAGCGCATACTCTGCCGGGAACGCCCGAGATAAGCCATCGCCTTCATCGAGCACATATAGACGCGCTGAGCACCGGCCACAATGTCAGTTTTGAGAGAAATCAATTCCGGCATGGTGAGAGTTCGAAAAGACGATCACAAGTCCACGTGGCCTCACTCATCTCTGAACTGCACGTCCATCACCAGATGCTCGACCTTCCTCACATCAAGAAGGATTTGGAATACTCCTCGCCTCGGAACAGCTGCCGTCAAAAGCCTACTTCCCTCATGTGTAATCCCCCGATGGCGGTGGCGGCGATGCTCAAGTGCCGCTTGATTGCGACAAGCATTGCGTGGTGTCGGCCGGCTCATTTCTGTACACGCATCAGCTAGGGTACTGGTACGAATCAGAGATCTATTGCTTGGCATGGAGCGCACTATGGCCTCGTCGTTTCACGGTCTCAACGATACATGAGTCAAGGCCGCAGCTATAAAGTAGTCCGAGCAAAGCTTCTGTACATATCCCCTCTTCGCCCGCATGGCATTCCGCGTCTTTGTCTTGTCTGCTCTCCTCCTTTCTGCCTATAGTGCTTTTGCTCAAACCTTCGATTGGAGTTCTGTAAGTCTGATTAATATTTCTTGTTCGTCGCTGGCCCGATTAACTAGTATCGCAATTGAATGTGAAGGTACAAGCGACATCCAACTTTAGCTGGGTTGCCTGTTATGATGTTTTTCAGTGCACGCGTCTGAGGGTTAGACTTCCAATACCACTTCAATCTCTCATTCAGTACTCATGAGGAGCTTTGTAGGTCCCATTAGACTACTCTAAGGAGGATGGGAGTAGTGTTGGGATTGCCCTCATAAAGTATCCGGCGAAAGCTTCGGCTGACGAGTACCGTGGCATGGTTCTCTTCAACCCTGGAGGACCTGGCGGGAGTGGCGTCGAGACGTTGCCCACACCGTTAGGCGCGCGTATGGTCCGAGTCCTTGGACCGCAGTACGACGTTGTCTCCTTTGATCCCCGAGGTAGGCACATTCACCGTTTCAGCTCCGCCCTTCTCTCTGATAATGTTCAATAAGGTGTCGGTGCAACCACTCCTCGTGCTGAGTTTTTCCTTACGGACGCCGAACGCGCTCTCTGGATGGCAGATCCGACTAAGTTCGCCAACATCGTTAACGCTACGCATGATGAGACGTTGCTTCCAAAGCTATGGGCAAGTTCGCAACTTCTGGGTGAGATGGCAAAGGATCGTGATACGGCGGGCCTTCTCCCGTACATCGGAACGGAGAATGTCGCGCGGGATATGCTAAGAATTATTGAAACTGCGGGACAAGAGAAGTTGTTGTACTGGGGTGTTTCGTACGTGGATATCGTCTACATGGGTCACATTCTAACTAACCTGTATTCAACTTAGATACGGAACAGTTCTGGGTGCTACGTTTGCTGCAATGTTCCCGGTAAGAGGGGTATTAGATATCTTTTTTTCTGTTATGCTGATCATCACATCGCCTTTCAGGATCGTGTTGAACGCCTGATTCTTGACGGCGTCCAGGATGTGGAGGCGCATTATTTGGGTATACTCTCCATCTACGACACTGATAGCGAAACTGATCACACACTTCCTCAGGTGATGAACGGTCATTTTGGAAAGACAGCGACAAGTCTCTCCAGGTCTTCTTCAACACTTGCGTTGCCGCCGGTCCTGCTCGATGCGCCTTCTACGCCGACACCGCCTCCAAGGTTCAAGCCAATCTCGAGAACCTATATGACTCTGTCCTCGCGTCGCCCGTTCCGGTGTACAGCGGTTCTTCCATCTACGGCACCGTTGACTTCAACGTATTGAAGAATGCCGTCTTCCAGGCCTTGTACGCTCCGGTAGTGTATTATTCTCTCCTGGCGAAGGGCTTGGCTGAGCTTCAAGCGGGGAACGGAACGACTATATACACAATGCAGCTTAGCGACGTGCCATATGAATGCGGCCGGGAAGCTCCCCTCTCTAATGCGCGGGAGGTGCTTGCCGCAGTGCGATGTGGCGATGCAGTGGAGATTGGAGGCTCTGCGGCGGATCTTGTAAAGCACTGGGATGAGGTCAAGGATGAATCTGATTTTGTTGATGCGATAACTATATCGCGGATTACCTGCATGTGCGTTCTTCCCTTTCCACCTCGTCTCAGATGTAACGTGTTGTTTTAGGGGATGGAAAGTCTATAGGGAAGGTCGGTTTATGGGCCCTATCGTTGGAAATACGAGTTTTCCTCTTCTCGTTATCGGGAATACGGCTGACCCGGTGACGCCGCTTGATGCGTAGGTCTTGTCCGTTTTATGCTTCATACATGACGTTGACTTGTTGCGCAGAGCGAAGAAGACTGCTGCTGGATTCACGGGTGCGGTTGTGCTCACGCAGGATTCGCCGGGTGTAAGTGTCCACTGTTCAGGCTTGAGATACTCGAATCGCTTATGGTTCTTTGTTAGCACTCGTCGTTCAACGTCCCGTCGAACTGCACAGATGCTTATGTGCAGTCGTACTTTGTCAATGGGACGCTCCCGGAAGAAGGTACGGTTTGTCCTGCCGACAATGAGTTTTTTCCTCTAGCATAGATATTGCTCAGTTCACCGTGTTGATGCTCATGATCAAGCTATGGACTTTTGAGTCTTCTTCGTTGAAAGTATGATGACAATGCAGGAGATTTACGCGTTGGAGAACTTTGAAATTGCGTTAGTTTCCGTCGCCAACGAGCTGTAGCTCTGTGACCACTGACAGTGTAAGTATACGCGACGATCGATAAGCCTCCATCGGCTTTTATTTTGAGGGAACATGCTGGAGGCGTGGCGCCCGGCGCTTTGAAGCGAGCAGAGAAGGGATTCAAACGATAATGTGAATACTTCCATGCCTGCGAAAAGGTTGATTCGCTGCCTATTGATGGGGCGCCGCGGAAAACATGAATTAGGCAGAACGCAAAGTGGCAGCTACACAATGAGCGTACTGGGACACTGAATCCTGTGACAGTCAAAAAGTGACGTCTGTTATGGTTGTTTATATAGGGAGAGAGCCGCTGAGCTACACCCCCATATGCTGTAGTCGACGACTTGGAGTTTATGGACGCTGAAGGTCCATCTCAGAAGAATAAAAAAGGTAGCTGCCCGGCTATTTCAAGCAAGCCGTCTAACCGCTAAGTCAAATGCCTGCATGTGGGCTAGGGTTTTCGAGTGAAATGACTCAAGTGGCACCTTGCTTCTGTTGTTACAGACCGCCTCATGAGGGCGCAGCTGTAGAGTCGAAGAGTGACAGGGCAGGCGGGCAAGATTCTTGAAGTTCTCCCGGAGATTGGGGCTCGATATGCGCGCTCCTTATTTAACACCCGACACTCTTGAATATGACTTTGAGTAGTCCGCCCTTTCAATAAAATGCGTGAAATGCCCGCGAAAAGGTTGCCTCGCTTGCCTATATTGATGGGATGTCTTTCGTAGAGCCGTGTAGACCGCGAAAAACCACCATGGAGTCCGGTACACTGAATCCTGTGACAGTGAAAAAGTTAGGTGTGTTATGGATATCTCGTATCTAGGGAGAGAGCCACTGAGCTACACCCCCATGTGCTATAATAGTACTCGACGACTTGGAGTTTATGGACGTCGAAAGTCCAGAAGAAGTTGAGAAGAAGAATAAAAGAGGATGCATACTCAGAGCATTCAATGATAAAGCAAGCCTCAGTCTAACCGCTAAGTCAAATGCCTGCATGTGAGCTAGGGTTTCCGAGTGAAATGACTCAAGTGCACCTTATTAGAGACCGCATCGTGACGGTGCAGCAGGAGAGTCGAAGAGCTGGTCCTGGGCGGGGCGTTGTACTGTCCTTCCTTTGGAAAGGTTTTGTGGTAAAGCGTGATCGGCAACTTGAACTCCGGTTCGGTCACTCCTCTTGATTTGTGGCCACGTTGAGCTTCCCTAGTCTTGACCCTTGACGCGTTGGGAATCTAGAAAACGACTCAGAAAGCTACCACTGACCACTTAGCTGGAAAATCACTCATGATCTGAATCACTCGTTCAGCTGCACGGATACCTGTTTGCAGTCGTACTTCCTCAACGTGACACTCCCGAAAGAAGGCACAGTTTGCT
>QLPD01001697.1:0-10086 GCA_003314085.1 Hymenopellis raphanipes | reverse complement strand
AGGCCTGCAAGAGCCTTTGCCACCTCGGAAAATTAGGCTTTCTCCGCTGGGAAAAGCGATGAGAAAGGCTATCTTTCTCAGATGCCGTCCGCGCTGAGAAAATCGGACTTTCCCAGATTGGGAAGTTTCTGAGAAATTTGAGTTTCATGAGATCATTTTTCAACCAGAAAAAGTGAACTTTCCCAGACGGAATTGATTTTGAATAAATTGTCTTTTCTGGGCACACAAAATCACATTTTTCTAATTATTTTCTCAGCTCGGAAAATTTGATACCCCTGATGTGTCAAATACTCCATCACGCGTTTCGCACCCCCATAACGCGCCTCTTTCTCTCCTGCGGACACTCAATTACGTCCTCGATCCATCAAGATGAGCACGGTCGCGTATTATACATCACCCACACGCCCTGTGGGTTCATCTTTGGACACTGTTGGATGCTTAAGATGAAGTGCTATGCACTGATAGCAGTATCAGTGCATAATAACACATAACATGAGACAGCATGTAGCAGGTTATGGGGAAGGGGACCCGCAGGGGATGCCCTTGGGCCCCGACAGGGAGACTCCAGTTGAGGCAGTCATCAACGAGACCACCTCCGTGACCCACACAGACCCAATGCTTAGTAAATATCATATCGCAACCTTCCACCAGCCACACTCCCACGTTTCCCATGAAGACGAGAAGAGATACCTTGATATTGATTCACATTTCCGTTTCCTCGCCGATGTCGTATTCATGACTTTTGTCTACATGGAGCAAATGCGAAAAAATGGTGAACTAATCGCAGAAAACGCCGCAGGGAGCGCTGCAGACAGTGTCGTCGCCGCCATATTGACATAAATTGTAGAGCTGGTGTGAATTAGACGATACAGTACATCATCATGAGCGTCTCGATCAGTTGGGAGCGCCAGTGTTTTGCCTATTGTCGACGTCAGAATGAAGAGCACAAAGCGAGCATACAATGATGACCGATTTTCTTCTACTACAGCAAAATAATGATTACAGCATACATTTATTTCTTCCAACATCTGCCTCTCAGAGACGGCCTAGAAGAAGTGTCACTGTCAGACGTATGATGGAACAAGTCTCGACTCAACGTACCAACATTGCCGAGATCAGTACAGGCCTCCTTTACACGGACGGTGAGAGTCTTCTCACCCTCACGGACCCATACACGGGGATCGTAGTACTATGAGAAATTAGGATCGAGGGCTAAACGACGTGGTCGGAAGCTTTACCTTCTTGTTGGGCTTATCCTCGCCCTCGGGGTTTCCAACCTGCTTAGCAAGGTAATCCTTCTTGGTGAGGACAAAGTCCTAATTTAACACTATGTTAGGACGAAAGACTGTTTGCAAAAAAACTGCACGCACCCGGATACCAGCCAAGTAAGCAAACTGCGTGTCAGTGTCGACATTCATCTTGACGACACCGTTTCCGACGGCGGTCTTGATCTCATCTTTGGTCGAGCCAGATCCACCGTGGAAGACTAGGTACAACGGCTGCGCAGAGTTTCCGCCGAGTTTCTCACTAGCATATGCCTGGTGCTTGCCCAAAAGGTCGGGCTGGAGACGAACGTTACCAGGCTTGTAGACACCGTGCACGTTTCCGAATGCAGCGGCGATGGAGAAATTCGGTGAGATCTTGCTGAGAGCGTCATGAACGTCAAAGATATCGGGTGGTTGGGTGTACAGGCTGGCGTTGTCGACACCTGTGTTATCAACACCATCTTCCTCACCACCGGTGATGCCGATTTCCATCTCGAGCCAGAGACCAAGGGGAGCCATGCGCTTGAAGTATTTTACGCAAGTGGCAATATTTTCCTCCTTGGACTCTTCCGAGAGATCGAGCATGTGAGAGGAGAAGAGGGGTTCGCCGTGCTCCTTGAAGTAAGCCTCATCGGCATCGAGCATGCCATCGAACCAGGGGAGGAGTTTGTGGGCACAGTGATCACTGTGCATCACGACGGGCCTAAATTGACTATTAAGAGGACAATGGGATATAATAATGGTGGAATAACGCACACGCCATATGCCTTTGCGACAGTGCGGACGTGAAGAGCAGCGGCGGTCGCGCCAGTAATAGAAGCCTGCTGCTTGTCGTTGGCAAGACCTTTTCCGGCATAGTAGGCACTTCCACCCTGTGAAACTTGCAGGATGATAGGTGACTTGATGTCGCTGATGATGCCATAAGCTATGAGAATGCCAGCGTTACAACAGCGACTGACCGGGCAGCCTCCAAGCAAGCGTTGGCAGTGGAAGACGAGGTTATGTTCTACACGAGAAAAAGGATGAGAAAAAAAAGACGCGAGTAGATACAACGTCTTACAATGGCCTAAATAAAAACCTGAGAATGAGAATTTCGCTGGCATAATAAGTACTCACGGGAATGGCAAACTATAGGCCAAGTCAATCATAGCCAGACAATCATAGCAGATCTACGTACCTTGTGTTCTTTGGCGTAGTCGAAGAGCTTGCGAACGTTTTCGCCAGTCAGGACGCCAGCCTGGCACGAAGACGCGGGTCAGCTCATCGTCGCCATCGACAACGGCGATGAGGTCTTACAGGCACGATGTCAAGGATTCCCATTGTTAGTTGCGATGAGTGAGATGGTGGTGGTAAAAGGTTAAGTTCAGGAGGAATCGCGAACGGAAATCGTCGGATTTGAATTCCCCAACGCGGACCGCGGACCGATCTAGCCGACTAACTTTACTATATCGGCGTTCTCGGTCAACTCTCTTTCTTGAGCGTCGCGTCCGCGCAGAGAGATGCTTATGTTCTTGCTCTGGGGAGATTCTCTTACTCCGTCATGTCATGGTAACCAAGTTCACCCCCCCTTTGACGGATTTCCGTCAGCTTTCTGACGTTCCGATTTATTCCTATACTTCAAATGCTTCTCATCAAGATATCGGGATGCCTCTGGGGCAGGATTTTAGAAGTAACGTGCATCCCCAACGGATTGACGCGTTTGAATACGTTATGATGGCGCATCAAAGTGGATAGAAGATTCCTATTGGGACCCACGCCAACCCGCCGTAAGATCTTGCTCGAAATACAAAATTTACCGCCGAAGCCGACATCAAAGCGGAGGACTGGTCTTCCCCGTCGACATTACCATTGGGCATAGAAGATCGATGTATTGTGGTGCTCTGGCCCGCGATTTTTGCTTCAGTTCCGCGGGTAGGTAACGGCTGCGCGCCGGGGAGATGGACGATAATAAACACATGGGACATTTGCATGCTACGGGCGAATAACGCGCTCTCCGCCATGAGCATGGTCTAATGAAAAGGTACACGATCTGAGAGGTGCTGTGATTATTTGCTTCTCAAGAACGGGTTCCTGTGCCTACAACTTTTAATGAAGTTGATAAATCCTTGAATATTTACCGTGCACAGTTATAAGATAAGTAATCAATTGTTGGGGTGCCATTCAAGCTGTATAAACCATGGTATACGCGCCACACTTTTTAATGATTCCTGTTGAGCAGCGGAACTGTGTCTGATCCGCAACGATGACGATTTCCGCGCCGCTGTGCCACGATGCCTAACATTGCCAAATAGCGCCTTACCACTCCATCCACACGACCTGGTCCCGACTTGTCCTTATCTTTCTTCTCGCCATCTGCACCTTTCCTTTAATTCAATTCCACCGCTGGGCCGTGCCGCCTTGCAATCCATCGCCTCCGCGGTCCTCACCGTCGTCGCTGCTTCACATATCAGGAGGCATCCACAGCCATGGTCAGCTTCCCTTTTCATTTCATTTTTTCGCTTTTTAAATCAGTTTATCTCACTCTTAGGGTCAAACTCTGTCTTCTCCAGGTCGGTGCCTCTCCATCCGTTATCTGGATCGATTTTCTAACCATCCGCACTCTACAGCTACCAATAAAATTTCAGAGACCGGTCAGAATGCAGACTTTGCATATGCCGTCACGGAGATGCAAGGATGGAGAATAAGTCGGTTCCTGCTCGCGCTGCGCCCATCGCCATACTGATGCGCCGTTTCCTTTGCAGCCATGGAAGACGCTCATGCCATTGTGTTGGATTTGGACGAGGGTCAAGTGGATTCAAATGCTTTCTTTGCTGTGTACGACGGGCATGGTGGTACGTGTACTGCGCTCCGCGCTGAATCCGCGTGTTCACCAGGTGACTTGCCAGGTGGAACCGTTGCAAAGTTTGCTGGACAGAATGTCCACAAGCGATTGGTAACCGAGGAGTCCTACAAGGAAAAGAACTACGAAGAGGCCCTCAAGAGAGCATTCCTAGGTACCGATGAAGACATGCTCGCCAGTACGTTATCTATGCCTGTCCTTAGAAATGCCTGCATCTAAATTACCCAGATCCCAAACATTCTAGAGATCCATCGGGCTGCACTGCTGTCGCTGCTCTTGTTACAAAGGATAAAATTTACGTTGTACGTTCCCTCTGACCTCGTTATCGACTGTGACTCATTCCGTACTAGGCTAATGCCGGCGATTCACGATCAGTGCTGAGTGTCAAGGGTGAAGTTAAACCGTTAAGCTTTGACCACAAACCGACAAACGAAGGAGAACGGCTACGCATTACAGGTGCAGGAGGCTACATAGAGTATGGCCGCGTCAATGGTGCGTCACTAGGTCATTCTTTAGGTGACTTTACATGACCATTACGCAAAGGCAACCTCGCTCTTTCTCGGGCCCTTGGTGACTTTGAATTCAAGAAAAGTTATAACCTTCCTCCTGAAAAGCAAGTTATCACTGCCGACCCGGATGTAACGTCCCATGACCGAGGCGACGAAGACGAATTCCTTGTTATCGCTTGCGATGGTATGTCAGCTCGTTATCACTGATTCAAACTGTTCTTTACCTGTACCCATTAGGAATTTGGGATTGTCTCTCTTCGCAACAAGTTGTAAATTTCGTTCGTTACCAAGTTTCTGAGGGAAAGAGTCTTGCCGACATAGGAGAAATGATGTGCGAGCATTGTTTAGCACCAGACACCACTTCGGGTGCTGGCATTGGGTACGCCGTCAACCACTTTTTTGAATTGCATTGTAATTAACATGTTTCCCTTAGCTGTGACAACATGACTGTTCTCGTGGTTCCCATATTGAATGGGCGGACCTTGGAGGAATGGACCAGTTGGATAACAACTCGTGTCAAGGAACAATACGGCTACGCAACCCCCAGTACAATCCCACAATTGTACGCCCAGAGTCGACTCATGTCGTTCCGTGCACGTCGAGAGGCACAGGAAGCGAGGGATCGTGCACGACAGGACTCAGATTCCAGCGGTGATGGTGGTGGCAGCTTTCTCTCCTCCCCGGCCGGAATGAGCACGTTTGCGCGCATTTTGGGCAGCACTGGCGGCATCTCTTTCAACCCGCAGAGTGGCATAATCACCACCGATAGCGGCCTCATGTTCGGCACTGATGACAGCGACGAGGAGGAAACGGACGACGACACTTCACAATTGACATTCGTCGATTCAACTGCAATGTTAAAAAATCAGCTTGCGCAGTACGAAAACGATGACGAGGACCATGATATACATGAAGTCGGGATGGAAGAGGATGGTAGTTCCCAATCGCCAACGGCTGATCATTTCGAAACAGCCCCGGCGCAGGTGGACCTTGATGTGTTGGAACAGCATATACCGTTGACGAACGGGACGTCGAGTGCTGGTACACCGTTCTCACCGATGAGGATAGAGACGCCGCCGCCTCCGGTAGAAAGTCACGTCAACGGGGACGCAAAGCCTGTGGAGCAGCTCAAGTCGCTGCCCGGTGGAGATGAGGCTAGCGCTGCCGTCAAGGCAGAAGGTCTCATGGATACCAGCGAAGATCCTTTAAAGATGTAGTATGTACTAATGTGTATCCCTACGCGTTTCTTTTCTCTTCAATTTCTTGTTGTCTTAATGGGTCACTTTATCTATTTGGCTTGTACCATCGTTTCATTCTGATATACCTGATGTAGCACTGTGCACTCACTGGCGTAGATGGTTCTTACGCATTAGTACCATACAACTGGCTATTACCAGCACAACTTGGGGACAATCAACTTAATTTCGACTCAACATGAGCTTTCGACTCAACATGGCTGCTGACTCTGTACGAATCATATGGTTGCGGTTGACCCGGACGCGTGGGCCAACTTGAATCAACGTCGTCGTTTTCGACTATCGAGGTTCTGATTTGATCAAATAGATCGACTTCTATGTAAGAAATCTTCTCCCGCAGTACTACAAAGAGCTACGATAATGTATTTTCATTCAGTCAAAGTTCCACCAAGGGTTCATATATTCCACCTCTGGTTGATGAGTCCAACCAGCCCTTTCGTAAACTGAGCGCACCTCCACCACATCCGGTTGATCAGTCCAATCAGCACTTTCGTAAGCTGACCGCACATCAGCTCCTCGAGAGCATAACAGTCTGAATACGTCTCGTCCAAAAACTTGTTCCGATGCGAGCCCCACAGCAGTGTCGCCCAGCTTGGACCGCGCGTTGATGTCAGCTCCGTGGTCGAGCAGCACCTTCACAACCTTCGCCGCATTCTCAAATATAGGCAAAAGCTCTAAAGCCAAATGTACTTCCCCTCGTCTTAACTGGATGCTTCGGATCCAGCGCTTCACTTGAGCAAACCCGGGGCACGGACTGTCGCTCTCATAAGTGCGGCATGCATAATGCAAAGGAGTGAGCCCCATGTTATCCTGTACATTCACGTCCGCTCCATGGGAAATCAACGCTTCAACAATCTTCTAGTAGTCGTCAGCAAATCGGAACGCATTATGGAGGATCGTTACGCCTTCTTTATCAGTCAGAGTAGGGTCCGCACCCGCATCCAAAAGCGCAAGAACGGTTTCCGGACGGGCAGCACAATGAAGAGGTGTTTCGTCGAAGGAATTGCGGGAATGAATATCAGCACCGTACTGGATAAGAAGATGAATAAGAGCAATATTCTCTGAATGCCCGCTATAGCCTATCCAGTTTCGAGCAACAAGGTGAAGCGGCGAATTCATATCGGAATCGCAAATGTTTGGGTCCGCGCCATGCTCCAGAAGAACCTTCATCAGCCTTGAAGATGGGATGGATGAGGAATATTGCAGAATGTGTTTCATCCCGTCGTTCAGTTCCGACCGTTCACTGTTTGGAAATATTCCTCTCCTGCGTCTTTGAGGTTCTTGCCTATCCCGCGTTGTGAGCCACAGCCAGAAAATGGCTGTATCGCGGGAAGCTATGACATGTAACGGCGTGTCTAACCCGGAATTAGGATATGCATGCACCCTCCGACGGAAGTTAACATAATCTCTGCAGCCGTTCTGCAGCAGATACTCCATTACTAGAGGCGAGAGTGTCTCATGTAAAGGCGAGCTCTCCACGCCCTGTGGCGCAGGAATCACCGTGCCGGCGGAGATAAGTGCCGCGACTGCCTCAGGACTGTTTGTGCGACACGAGACAAAGTGTGAATGTTGACTTTCGAAAAGAGCACTCTTTCCTGATGACGAAAGAGCATTAACATCTGCTCCAAGACTAATGGCAAGCTTTACTGTCTGACCATTCCAGTAAGTTAGGCCGTCATGAAGAGGTGGCCGACGATATCGATCTAGCTCCATCACAGCCTGGGGACAGTGTTTCATTAGGAACACTGCAGTCTCATCAGATACCGCGCAGTGCAATGGCGTTCCGCCATTCAAATCGCGGGCCAAAGGATTAGCGCCGTGATTAAGCAGTACAGAGATCACTTCGACGGACTGGGCTGTATGCAGGGGGGTTGCGCCAAACACGCCTTTAGCATCAATGTCAGCTCCGCCATCCAGTAGCGCCTCCGCAATGTGGGCCGATCGACACAAGTGTAAAGGTGTATATCGATCCAGGAGATTAACATTAGTTCCAAACTGGATAAGCATGCGTGCAGCGGCAGCCGACCGAACCATATGCAACGGGGCGCGACCTTCAATATCACGGGCATCGACGTCGGCACCCTTCGAAAGCAGAGCATGCATGGTCTCCACCGCGTCGGTGCGAACAGCTAGATGAAGAAGGCCACTGCTATGGTCGCCCCGCACGTTCAAATCGGCATCCAGAAAAGTTTGTAGGGCTGTTGTCATTTCGACCAGATCCCCGTGCACGTAGAAAGGCCGATGACTGGCGTCTTGAAGCTCTCGGAGAATGAGGGCCACAAATGCATTGTCGTCAGTCGACATCTATACTTAAAAGGATCAGTACTCACGACAAGCAGTCTCAGGAGGAAACTGGTACCGGATAAGGGATCGTCGGCAAGTATGAACCGTACCATTGAAAGATATTCCAATTTACTTGTTGTTGGCGAACGCTGTGAGTTGTGAAGTACTAGTCGTGATCGTTAATACTCTACGCGAGCACTGATTAATATGAAGACCCACTTCTTTGAAGGTACTATGACGATCTGGGCTAGGCAGCCCTTCACAGACGGCGCAAACGATATCGAAAACCTCTTGCCACAAGATTCTCTTCATGGGATCTCTGGCAACAGTGCCTTTTATCACAGTAACCAAGGCACCCCGAACACGCTGCTGAGCACGTAGAGAACCTTGGACACCGAAGACGCCACTCGTGATAAGTTGATTCGCTGCGCCATCCTCAGATGAAAGTTGAAGATGTACCACATGTTTGTCTTCGACATCGCGAAAAGGAAGAAGTCCGTCATTCATGATCTCCGAAAGCATCACCCCGTAAGAATACACATCGCGATGAGGCAAATTTATGTGTAGGTACAGCAGGGGCGGCGCTTCAGGCAATGCCTCGAGTGCTTTGAAACGGAAGGTACCTCGTGAAGCGACATATACATCCCTTGACGACGTGTCGGGCACACAGAACCCGAAATCGGACACTTTGGCAACGAGCATGGGACGGACAGCAGCTAGGGCCCAATTACTGCAGCTATAGACCACGAGGATGTTCTCGGCTTTGACGTCGCCATGGACCACTTCGAGGAGATGGAGTGCCTCGAGACCAGCAGCGATTTCCAGGAGAAAGCGGAGCTTTAGCGAAAGTGGCACTCCACCGGAAGGCGATGAGGATGAGGATGTGCGTAATATGTGCCCCAAAGATCCAACGGCATGTTCGACAACAAGTCTGGGAAGGAGAATATCACTGCTCCTTTCCAGCACAACGCCAATCAACGTGACAATGTTGGGATGAACCGACAAGAATGACATGACACGTATCTCGTCCAAGACCTCTTGAATGATGGAGCTACGGACAATTCTGTCTTTATGGATATTCTCCCTGGGAGTTTTCACTGCGACCAACATTGACCGGAAGCTATGATTCATTAGTCGACCCTCTTCGACATAGAACGTCGCCCCACATCCGATAGGCTTCCCAATTGTAAGATCGGCGGAATCTATGACCTTTACTGAGAGCGTGTCGAGGTAGTCGAGAAGCTGATTGTATGTTGTTGGACCATAACCATCAGAGGACGGTGGCAGATAGCTAGCGTTGGATCGATATGTGTGGTTCCCCATGGACGTGGAATTGGAAGGGGGTTCGAGGTGCATATTGTCTACATACTGGGGCTCAAGTTGAGTGCGACCACACACAAAGACAACTACTGACCAGAGGCTATAAAGACTGCTTGGCTGTAAGCTTCGTCGTGTAAGAGAGAACTACGATTTCGCTCTTGGTCGTCGTCCTAGTACAGCTTTCAAGCGCCCTGTCCCAACAGTGACAACAGAATACAGTTTCGGCGCGTCCGCCAAACTACCGGCAATTGAGAGGGCTGTCGGAGATCTCCAGCGTTGACATCAAGGTAACAGTTGAAATCTGTTTCCCGGGCATTAACCAAAGTGTACAACTCAAGTAGAGCTTGAAGAGATCTATACGCTTGTCGGTAATCACCCGATTCACCGCCGCAGCTTAGTGAGTAGGACCTTGAGGGCTTCGGCACGTCCTTGGTTGTCCTTGGTCATTTGGTGAGTAGATGATGAGGCACCTAAGGATCCTGACGGTTCGTTGCCTCCATCGTGGCGGGTAAGATGGCTTTCGGACCACGTGGTTGAACATCTCAAACGCGTCCATACTCCGCTTGGTTGCCAATGCCAGCGAGATGATGGTGATAATGCATCTCTTGCACTAT
>QLPD01001695.1:0-13595 GCA_003314085.1 Hymenopellis raphanipes | reverse complement strand
AAGAAGTACCACAACCTCGTTTCCTTGGATCGCGCTCTCCCCTCGGAACTCTGGTCGAAAATATTCCTATACACGCTTTCTACCGCTTCCGATTTCAACGCGTTTGACGCATCTGGGCCCATATGGCGGCTCAGCCACGTCTGCCAGAAATGGCGCAACATCGCTTTATCCCTTCATTCGTTTTGGTCGACTATGCATCTCCATTTTTCGAAAGCGGCGCAGCAGGAAGCAGATGTGGAGCGCCTCGAGACGGTTATTCAGCGTTCCGGGCAAGGATTATTGAACATATCTCTAAGAGGCGACATATCAGATAGACTTAGTAACCCCGCCTCTAATCCATCTATCCTAATGCGCATGCTCGACATTATTTTCGCCCAATCGTACCGGTGGCGGGAGGCACATTTATCATTTTCTCGGAGGGCCGGGAATATACGAGTCTACGCACCACTTCAGAATCAGCTTCCTCGCCTCGAGTCGTTAACCCTATATTTCGCTCCACTCGAGGGGGAGGAACAATCAGTGGTGCCTATCTTCGAAGATTGTCCACGTCTTACGAAAGTGACTTTTGGGGGAGCAAGTATGGTGGGCGTTGACTTTCCGTGGGAGCAAATCACGGAGCTTGACCTTTCCTGTATGGACTTTGATGGTGACGAGAGGGAGCGCGTTGGATGTATGCTGTTGATTAGACGGTGTCCATCTCTTGAGACCCTCTGTATGCCTTACTGGGATTTGGAAGATGGCGGGGACGAACCGCTGTACACCCCGACCACCTGCTCAAATATGCGCAAGCTTGATGCTACTTCGGTGCATGTCATCAATGCTCTAACGCTTCCTCGTCTGCAGGAGGCTTCATTCCATCCTGACCCTGCCAAGGCTCACTACGATGCCCTGTATTCGTTTAAACAACTATTTCTTCGTTCCAATTGTTTGGGCGCTCTCACCAACCTCTCGCTTTCTAGTGTGCCACTTGTTACCTCGCCGGACCACACCCTCCATTCTATCCTTTCGCAGACACATAGTCTCACCTTCCTCGACCTAGCAGTAACCATAGATGATTATGACGATGGAACGAATGCTATGGACCGAGATCAAATAGTTGTGATGGTGAAATCCCTCGAGGTCATACCGATGAAACCTGTCACCTTTCTCCCCCTTCTATCGTCTCTGAACATTCGTATATATAACCACCGTGACTCACGGAAGCTTCAGTATTTTGCGCCGGTCGGCACTTTTGCTTCCACAGTCAAGGCGCGCTGGGAAGGGGACAATATGGTTGGACTTGCAAGGCTTAGGACATGCCACTTTGCCGTGCATGCACAGAATCTGAACGACAACATATATCGGGGAGCCGGGATTTTTGTCCCGCATGTCTTCGATGAGGCGGAAAGGGTTATCTTCAATGCGCTGATTGATGATGGAATGGATCTTGCGATACGAGTCACATCGCGTCTGACTGAAAATGTTGGAGGCAACGACGTGGTTTTCGCAGTTTCCAAATGACTGGTGTGGTTTCGCAAGTTCACAACACTCAATGAAGGTAGAGATCTCATGTTAGTGGATGACTTTTTCTGATGCCTTGTATCATACTAGGAATATTTTGGATTTTTGAAAGTCCTGCAACTTGGGCATTCACGGCCAACGGTGACCTGTCCCTTCTCCACAGGCACTATCTTCGTGTAATATCTGCCAAACTATGAAGGGTATCGCGTTTGTTTCGTTGATTGTCGCCCTCCGCTCGAATTGTCTGCATTATCACAATATAATCAAGTTTCACAGATGACGGGAGGAGTGGCCCAGGAAGATGTTGAAGTACTGGTTTTTTTTTTCACCCTACAGAGCCACAACCAGACCACAACGTTTGCAGTTCCGTTGTAGAGACAAACCTCGTGCTAGGTGTGACCGGTACGCCAGTTTGGAGGCTTTCTGCTCTTTGTACTGCTTCTCCTCGAATGTGTGACTTTCGACATATAAGCTAGCATGGCTTTGAATACGGAATACGTAGTCGCACAGGATCTGTGAATTGTTGAGAACCCAGTTGACTTAATGCCCCTCAGCCGGAGGCCACGTGCTATCACTGTTTCTTTCTTTTGACCGTCATGTCGAGAAACCCTTTCTGACGCGTTCCACACGCCCGACACACCTCGAACACCTTGCTAATTTAAACCAATGTAGCTTGATGTATGTGGTTGACATTTGCTTTTACGCGTACACTTCTAATCCCGGCTTCAGATCCGCCTGAGGTTTCGCGCTGTAACCTATGAACTCTAGGAACAAAATATTCTTATACGTTCACGAGGATGACAAGATTGGCGACTATTGGCGATGAGGAAATCTCTGTTTCTAACCCGACCTGTCTATATGGGACGTGGCTAAAGTGTGCCAGACCTGGCACGCCGTCGCTGTATCGCTCCATGTCTGTGACATAATGCTGGTCGAAGCTACGTCTCGAGTTCCCCAAAGACGGCACTACGGAGCGGGACCTGCAAGCCTTAGAATTGGCTCTCCAGCGCTCCGGGGATATCTATAATCCTCTCGACTTCGATCCGTCCTTCCGAAACCGGATGCTCGCGATTGTCCCATCGATGGCGGGATGCATGTTTAATGGAAAACCATACAAACCCGGACATCCTGTATGCGCCGCTTCGCAGCCGACTTCCCATGCTCGAGTCGTTGGAGATCTTTACATCTACAGGGCAACGGCACAGGAAGATGTTCTCACTGTTTTCAGCAATTGTCCGAAGTAGTCCTGACCGGAACGCAGCTTATTCAACTTCCATGGACCAGATCAGAGACTCGTTGCGTCTGGAGGACAATTGTCGGCTTTGGGTTGATGAAGCTTGCAGGCAGTTTGTGAGCCTGGTCGTCCGTTGTCCCCAATCTCCAGACACTTGCTTCGCGCTCGACGAAGCGCCTTCATTCGGCACCGTTTGCACTTCACTTGGTCCTTGATACGGCCATTGACTTTGTCATGGACCGTCCTCAATTACATCTCCCTAGTCTCCAAATTCGAAATCTTCCTCTTCACCCACGCCAATCATGGCCCTCTCGACGTCGATACGATCCTCTCGCAAATGGTGCACCTTGCGGTGCTAGATGTCCGGGTGTCCATACAGCGCTTGGACCGTGACGAAGCCGACCCCCAAGTGATGGCCCAAATTACAAAAATGCTAGACGCTCTGAGCGTCGCCTCACCAGATATCATTACCTTCCTCCCCTGTCTCTCCTCCCTCGACATCATTGACTTGAAGCATCTGATATATCGACGTCTTCCTTATTTTTGCCCCTCGGGAAGACTTGTTCCCATGCTCAAGGCTCGATGGGAAGGCGATGACACGGAATGACTCGCAGAGCTCACGAGATCCCACTGTTCTTTTCAGGCGGCGGCTTTGTGGGAATGCCGAAGAGCTTGGTGGGATGCGTGAATGCGTGCTTGGCGAAGCGAAGCTCGTATTCTGCATGACCTTGCGAGGGATGGGATGGACGTAGTCATCAGAGTTCGATCCGTTGATGCGGCTAGAACACTCAGCAGTCAAGTGGTTCTCAAGGTTCCTGGTAAGCCTTCGCAGCAGGATGCTAGCGAGAGATCTCACGACGTTATTAGACTTCTCAATTAAATTTACAATGCCAAGTTCGCGGTTCGGACCAGGATTTGCAGCGTTGACCTGCGATGAACTCCTCATTCTTCGCAGATACGCAGACCTAACTTTGCAAATCATTCTTCCCAGACAGGCAGTCCTTTTGAAAAGTTACAAAGTCGCACTATTCGGATGTGTTTGTACTGACAAGACCTATTCTAGCAGGTTTCATAGACCACTTCTCCAGGTCTAAAAGGACTGAGCAACGAGGAGAAGAATGACACTTCATCTAATCGATATATCGATCGCGTCGCATCTAATAGTTCATTTAACCTTAGGTTTCCATACATGCTGTCCGCAACACTCGTGGCCCCGAGACGCTTCCTTGGTTGCCCTTGCAATGTTGCGTTCGCCAGTCGTACGACCGCCATTTGCCTCGCCTCATCCACGTTTTCCGACGAGGACCCGACTCAAGCCTAAGCTTAAGAAAATGCTTCCCCGGAAGTGAAACATCTTGTCTTTTTTGATGTGGTTACAGAATAGAAACAGAAACTATCATGATAGAACGGGGGGCGGTGAACAATGGTCGCTGGTCACAGAGTGTACAATGAGGCAATGGAACAAAAGAACTCGCTTTTAGCACGTTTTGATGACGCCGAAGCTCCGTTGCCTCGAGGCTGGCCTCACGTTTTGGGGTCGGTGATACTCGTTTCCCTGTCCCTTGTCCGTCATCTGGGAGACTAGTCGATTACGACCACCCAGATCCAGGGTTACCCCGATCATTGATGGCGGGGATCACCTTTTCTGGATACACCCCATTTGGTCCACCGCCTTCTAAGCATGTACCTACCTTATTTACACTATCAAGTAGTCCTACTGCTGTTGTTTGGGCCAGTGGTAATCCCATAGAAAGGCAAATCATATTTGAGTCAGATCCTCCCCAAGTGAGCTTGCCAGTACATAAGGAAGTGCATTATGAGAGTCTATTTTGTGGCGCACTCAGGCAGACACAATGTTATCTTAGCCTACATCAAGCATCCTGTGTCAGCATGGTCACAGAATCATTCATTAAGCATCACAGCATAATACATCACAGAAGAAGTAGTTGTCTCAGTACCATATCTCTCGGCAACGCGACTTAGCCAATTTTGGAAGATGTGTTGTCGGGGACTTCCGTTCTGAATCAGGTCCCGGCGTGACATCATTGTTCCCATCAATGATCCCGCTTACCCTGGATCTGAGTGGTCGTAATCGAGTTATGACTCTCCGTCATCTAATCTATAAAAGCCTGGTCCCTCCCTCTATTTGACCTCCATCATCTCCATCGCCACCTCCAGTCAAATCATATCCGCCATGTCGATCTACACCGACGATATCATCGTACGCCTATCTCGTTCTCTTTTCGGACGACGGACTCAATTTTTTCTTCGCAGCCCGGAGACATCGTGGCCGTCAACCACGGCATCGCTGGACGAAAAGAAGGTCTTGTTATCGGGTCCCACTATGACTACCTGGTATTTACCGCTTCCCCGCTGCGTCGCGCGCCTCGCTCATCACCGTTGTTAGGGCCGTCAAATATTGGAAGTCCAATTAGAACACGAGGTGTATAACGCGTGGTGAGCCCGCCGCTGCGCACGACCGTCCGGCCCGCTAACAACCCTCGTCGCAGGTATCCATCCGTCACCCGCGTCAGGCGCACCGTCTCCTACAACAAGCCACTCACCCTCGGGACCACCCGCCGCACCACAGTCGAGCGCCGCGTCATCTGGTGAACGACCCACCGCCGACGGGCATAAAACGGATTTTATACTTTTCTTCGGGACACCTAGAATGTGCTCATCGCCGACGCTTTCTACGTAAACGTCACGGACTGTACGGATATTGCTCTTACCCATCATTATTGTAAATCTATCACGGCACGCTGCTAACACGAGGCGCAAATGAATTGAATGTTATTGTCATGACGCTTTCATCCATCCATATGCTCTACGACGTGTATGTTTGTCCGAATTTTTGCCTACAGATGTCCAAATGCAAGAAGGACACGACCAATGGCCTGAGCGCCGCACGGTGATGAAGCACAAACTCACCATCTCGGATGCCACAGAGAACGACGCGCCCCCACTTGATTGAAGGATCGGAATGCAGACCAGTCAAAAGCTGACAGTTCCCTGCGCAAACCATCTTCAACCGTACCGGGGACAGCACTTGACATGCTCGGTTGAGCGAGACCACCATCCTGTCTATTTTCATCCCGGCATAACAACACTCAAAGCAGCACAATGCAATATCGAAATGAATATGCGTCGGTATCTTGGGTTGCAGGGCGACCCATGTACAAGCTGTAGGTGATCAAAGGTACGGGGTACTGCTGATAGAATTACACCAATATAGCCAGAATCATAGAGAAGGAGCGGCCCACACGCAGCGCCGCCGAAGAGCCCAATCGAAAATACAGAAATCCTGCTGGCAGTCACAGAGTCAGTTAAACCTTCTTCCACACATAAAAACATCACTGACTTTGCATAGATTCACGGGGAGGGGCCTACAAAAGGCCTGCCAGGTTCAGTGAAATCCGACGTCACCCTTATAGAGAGGTCCATCCCCTCGTTGATTAGCGCATCAAAAATACAGTGTTCCTCCTCGTTAAACACATCCGAGTGCCCTGCGTCAACATCATCCTGAAACATGGCGGTATTCCAAGCCTGCACAACGAAGTGGCATCTTCTAAGCCGTGCCAGCCCAAGCGTGTCGTCCCCTTTCCAGCGCGTCTTGAGCGTCAAAGCAAGACTGTGGACAGGCTCAAAGTACTGTAGGTGCGCTGAGTCACGGCAATTGTGTATCCGAATGTTCAGAGACGAAAGGAGAGGGAGAAAGGTGACAGCTCTTGTTGGTATGATCTCGAGGAATTCCACGATCATGTTGATTTGTTCCCAGTCGCCGACTTCCTCTTGATTGTCGTATTCTCGTCGGATGGATATAGCCAGGTGGAGGAGCGTGAGATTATATGTCTCGGAAAGCATTGAATGGAGGGTACGGTCCGGTGAGGCAGCAAGCGGCACGTTGTAAACCGAGAGGCTGGTGAGGGTGCCCACACAATTAGAACGAAAAAGTATCCGTTTGAACGAATGCAGGATATCGGCGTGGGATGCGCGAGGGTTACGATAAAGGGATACCTCCCGTAGACTAGGAAGCGTGAGAGAGTCGAGGACAGGCACCGACCTGGCGTAGAGTTGGCCCAAATTTGAGATAGTAATCGGAGTATACGGCGATTCATCCTCGTCATCTTCCAGATGCCAGGAAGGTGTACGGAGGATCTCAAGCGATGGACACTGTCCAAGCAAATGCATACATGCTCTACGCTCCTCGCTTCCACTGACGTCCATAGAAGAAAGATCTAGTTCCGTGATTTGATCCCACGGAAATTCAACGCCCAATGAACTTCCTCCAAGAAGAGTCAATTTCGTAAGACGAGGACAGTCTTTGAAAATAGACACCACTGAGCGTTCCCAAGTTGGTTCTGTCCGAGCGCAAAAAAGGTACGCCGACTCAAGGCAAGGGAGCCGATTACGAAGTGGCGCGTAGAGCATATTTAAACACCCTCGCCAATCCCATAACTGTAACTTCCGCCACCGGTACGATTCGGCTAGTATGATATCAAGCATGCGCTGTTGGATAGAAGGAATAGAGCTGGGGTTACGTATATTCGATACGTCGCCGCGAAGACATACGTCCAATAATCCGTGGCCGGAACGCTGAATAACTGTCTCCAAGCGCTGCACATCTGCTTCCTGCTGCGCTGCTTTCGGAAAATGAATATCCAGAGTCGACCAAAACGAATGAAGAGACAATGCGACGTTTCGCCATTTCTGGCAGACGTGGCTGAGCTTCCACATTGACCCAGATGCGTCAAACACGTTGGAATCGGAAGGGGTAGAAAGCGTGTACAGGAATATTTCCGACCAGAGTTCCGAGGGGAGAGAGCGATGCAAGGAAACGAGGTTGTTGTACCTCTTCTGGACATTAATCAACCTCTCTTGTTCTTCCTCCATCGCCGTGATAACCTCTCGGAGAGACGCAACTTTGGAATCAATGGATAATATGTCGTCGGAGACAGCGGGTAAGATGGTGTGCCGGATGTGCGAGATCTCCTCGTCCGTCGCTGGGACATTCGAGGTACGGAGCCGCTCGAGGAGCACAGAGGTCCGGTATTCGTCTTCATGGTGGAGACTCCGTCTGGCGAAGGCACCACAACTGGTGCATTGGGATGCAATTTGAGACATGGATGTAGGTGATTGGGAACTAGTACGGTTTTGGATGCAGACCTCAGCCAAGTACGCCCTAAAAGAAATAAGTAACACAGGCGCGTTTGCGCACTCAATACGCACCTGTTTGATTTACTCCTCGCAATGGCAGACAACTTTGGCAGACACCTCGAAGATCTCAGTGACGCGACTGAAGATGACGGTTTGGAAGAAACCCTGGTGTGATCGACAGGTCGGAACCGCGACGGAAGCACGTGCCGGCCTTTACAAGGACTCACCACACCGGCTTGCGCGTTCTTTTGCTTGCTGTCTCCACTCTCTAAGTTCCGAGCAGGCCACTTTCCCATAATGCATTCACGATGCTTCATCATGTTGGATTATAGAATAAC
This sequence comes from Hymenopellis raphanipes, assembly GCA_003314085.1. Taxonomy (NCBI): domain Eukaryota; kingdom Fungi; phylum Basidiomycota; class Agaricomycetes; order Agaricales; family Physalacriaceae; genus Hymenopellis; species Hymenopellis raphanipes. The sequence continues at coordinate 5,366 of QLPD01001695.1, read as the reverse complement.
GGCGGCGATATAAACAGATACACTAGCATAAAGCTGTAGGTTGTTGACAATCTATGAAACGAACAATCTGTGGTTAATTAAAAAGGGAACACGGCTACGCTATTGTCCCTGCCTACGTGGCACGACTACTCGAGCCCAGTGAAATTCGAGTTCTGTCATTCACGAAGTGAGAACCATTCTTCCACACATAAAGATACCACTTACTTTGCATGCATTCAAGTTACCATGGGGGGAACTGCGAAAACCGGATATTTACCTCCAAGGTTTCGAATCAAATTCGACGTTACCCTTATCGAGAGGTCCATCCCCTCATCAATCAGTGCATTAAAGATATGCTTTTCCTCTTCATTGAACACATTCAAGGTTGCCCCGGTACTGTCCCGGAATATAACCTGGTCCGCCTTCATATGCCATGCATGCACAGCAAAGCGACATCTGTTAAGCCTTGCTAGGCCGAGAGAATCGTCTCCTTTCCACCGGGTCTTGACCGTCGAAGCAAAATTACCGACAGGCCCAAAATACGGTAGCCTCCACACGTCACGATGGTTATACACCTGAATGTTGAGAGATGAAAGGGGGGGGAGGAAAGTGACAGATTCGGTAGGTACGACCTCGAGGGATTTCACAACCGCCACTATTTGTTCCCGGTCGCTAGCATCCGTCTCATGGTCAAATTCCTCGATAGTTACTGCTAGGCCAAGGAAGGCCAGACTACGGGTCTGGGAAAGAATTGAATGTAGGTTATGTTCGGATGAGGGAGCAAGTGGCACACTCTGAAGCGAGAGACTGGTGAGGGCGCCCAAGCAATCGGAACGAATGAGTAGTCTTTCAAATGAATACAAAATATCGAAGTGGTTTGTGCTGTCGTTAGGACGAAGGGTTGCTTCCCTTAAACGAGGGAGCGTGAGAGCGTCGATGACGGGCACCGACGTAGCATAGAGCTTACGCATATTCGAGCAGGTGATCGCCGTATACACCGAGTCGTCGTCCACCGAATCCGATTCAGACATAAAGAGGGTTTCAAGAGATGGACACTGTTCAATCAAGCGCAGACATGTTCTGTGGTCCCCCTCGTCATCGAGGTCTATACAAGAAAGGTCAAGCTCCGTAATTTGGTCCCACGGAAGATCGAGGAGCGGGGGAATTGCACCATGAAGACTCAGTTTCCTGAGACGAGGGCAGCCTTCGAACGCAGACAACACTGAATCCTCCGAATCGAGCACAACGAAAGCGAGGCCCAACGATTCGAGGAGAGGAAGCTGAATAAAAAGTGGCGCGTCGAGGATATTCCAATACATGCGGCAATCTGGCAGAACTACTTTTCACCACCGATACGATTCCGCAAAGACGATCTCGAGCATGCGCTTTAGGACTGGGGAATTAAAACCGGGGGCTTGTCTATCAAATCTGTCATCGCTGAGAGATATGTCGAGTGGTCCCTGACGGGAACGCTTAATGATCATCTCTAAGCGCTGCACGTCTGCTTCCTGCTGCGCTGCTTTTGGAAAACAAATATTCATAGTCGACCAAAACGAATGAAGGGACAAGGCGACGTTTCGCCATTTCTGGCAGACGTGGCTGAGCCGCCATATGGGCCCAGACGCGTTAAACGCATTTGAATCGAAGGGGGTAGAAAGCGTGTATAGGAATATTTCCGACCAGATTTCCGAGGGGAGAGTGCGATGCAAGGAAACGAGATTGTTGTACTTCTTCTGGACATTGATTAACCGCTCTCGCTCTTCCTCCATCAACCTGATGGCCTCATGAAGGGATGCGACTTTGGATTCGATGGATGATACGTCGTCGGAGACGGCGGGTAAGACGGTGTGTCGGATGTGCGCGATTTCCTCATCCGTGGCTGGAAAATTCGTGGTACAGAGTCGCTTGAGGAGCACAGAGCTCTGGTATTCCTCTTCGTGGTGGAGACTCCGTCTGCTGAAAGCACCACAGTTGGCGCATTGGGGAACAGTCTGCTGCATGGCCAACGCGGACTGATTTGACCTGTAAAAGAGTACCCACTAAGAACTGGTAAGCGCGCGTCTTCGAAGGCGTAGATACGGACCTAAATGTTCTACGAGATGTCGAAAATTCTCGCACCGGTAGGCAGCTTTGGGGGGCGGGTCAGAGAGCCCAATGACGCCGCTGAAGATGGCGGTTTGGAAACAACCCTTGTATGATCGACTCAAGAGTACGTAACTGGGCGCGCAGTAGTAACATGCAATGGCATTTCATTAGCCAGGTAACCTATGCCTACTATATGAGCAAGCGTCGATATAGTAGGCTAGGTAAATCGGCAGCAATAAAAGGCGTGAACATCTTTTGGTTGTGTTTGGCGCCCACGGATCAGTCGGTCCGAGTTTCCTATATACCATATATGGATGTAGCAGTTTTTCTCTATTCCACGGACAGTCGTTTCGATGCCATAGGTTCACTGCACACTTGTTTAAGCTCAGAAAACCCTCTCACTGTGTGATATTGTAATGTCTCAGGCTGCCCTTGAACCGGGCGTGTCTGCAGCCCTTTCAACGGCCATACATGTTGAGTCATTTACATGTAGCCTTACGCGACTGGATGCGCGTACTTCCCACACACTGCATCCTGTGGGACTACCAGTACCCTTCATCCGCCGCAGACAGAATTGCTTTCGTGATTACCGGAAGAAAGAAAGTGAAATCTGCCTGGTACGCGTCCAAGCGCGTTGCGTCAATCCATTATAAAAGCGTTCAGCACGCTTGATGCCAATCTCGACTGGTCAAGTGTATAAGCAGGAGCTTCAATTACGCCTATATAGCAATTCATCTCGACATCGCTGGGCGTTGGGATGATATCGTGTTACTACATCGTGCAGATTGTAGATGGATGAATATTTAAGAATCAAGCAGAAGATTTATCCAAATGCGCGGGAGAGGCTGGATGAGCAACAGGGTGGGACTATTGCATCGGGGTTGATATGCGATGGTGGCTCAGCGATGTATACGACGTCTTGAAACCGATGCCCAGATGCTTGCCTGCTTCAGAGACGGAAGACTGTTTAATTTGCTGATTCGGGTTTAGTGCGCCGTGAAGTAGGCGTAGAGTTCAATACATTATCATCCACAGGCCTCGCGCCAACGAGGACGAGGGAGTGCCCATGAAAAGTCTGCTACGGTGAGGCAGACAACGCGTATGTCCATATAAGGTATATAGGAAACTCGGACCGACTGATCCGTGGGCGCCAAACACAACCAAAAGATGTTCACGCCTTTTATTGCTGCCGATTTACCTAGCCTACTATATCGACGCTTGCTCATATAGTAGGCATAGGTTACCTGGCTAGCATTTCATACATGAACATTGAAGACCTAGTTCAAGTTCACTCAGCTCCACATAAGAATTGTTCGGGTCTAGAAAGATATCGACATCTGAAAGACCAAAACAATGGTTACGCCAGTATACAGACTCAAAAATCGAGGGTGCAGCTCCTCATTAGACAGGTGCTTTGCTCCCCATCATCAGCATCATGGCGGACAAATGCACCAGTCCCATGCCCACCTTGAAAACCGCTGCAGTCTCATCCTCGACCAGGATCACGATACCACGAGTTATGCGAACCCAGAGTCGAAGCCTCGTCCTTGACCGTGTCAGTGGTATGAGTGACTATGAGATTGGGAGCTGTCCTTCCAAGCAAGATAGCAGTCCTTCTCCCTCCTCGCGATCCTTCTATTCCACTTCTCGCGTTCTGGCCCAGATTCCGGTTACGCGACTCGTCGTTCATTCCTCCACGACCACAGCCACCTCCGCGAACCATGATATTTTGTCCTGTGGCGCCTAAGCCCAGCCGGAAGCCATTGGTCCTGCTTCGGATGTCCGCTGTCTCGCACAATGGAGGGATATGGGCTGTGCAACGTCGGCAATGATGATTAGGGGAAATAAACCAGACCTTGATCGTCTCCCAAAGCCACGCCGCCTCTCGTCTGTCGTAGAAGATGCTTCAGTACATGGGATTGTGAAGGAGCGATAATGCAGACAATTCAAGCTGGAGGCGACAATGTATGAAACGAACGTGGTATAATATGATGCCAAGATATAAGTTGCAGGATCTGAAAACCCTAATTACAGCGTCTTCGGAAATCCTTGACACTGCGTCATTTTCGATCGCCCTTGAAATTAAAATAAATAAATCGCCCAAAATGGAAATCCCAACCAGGCGTTGTCGTCCACGGCCCGCTGGTGGTTGCCCCGACACCCCAAGAGGTTCTCAGGGCATCTGTAGGCACTTTTTAAATGAGAATGTGCAGCCCTATGCAGTTGGGCACCCCTGTAGTAGGCATACGCTGTGTGAACCCTAGCTTGTCGTGGCAACCACACCTTCAGCAACCCCCACTGAGGCGGCAACCCTCTCAGCCACAACTGGCACTTTCACAAAACATTTTCTTCATTATCCGGGGCCATTTAGCTACATGAATGCCTCAAAACGACCAGGAGAAGTCGACTTGACCGTTTTGGGAATTATTTTTTGACGGGATCAAAAAAATGACGCAGTGTCAAGGATTTCCGAAGACGCTGTAAAGTGACAAAGATACTGCTGTTATTGGTGAAATCAGAAAAAGTCGTCCACTATTAAAAGATCTCTACCTTGAACGAGCCTCCCTAAGTTCTCGCAACGCAAGATTCAACTGGGAACTGAGAAACCCACCCTATCACCTTCCTTACTCCTAGTCAAATCCGACGCGACTCGTATGATGAGGTCCATACCATCGTCAACCAGCTCATTAAAGATAGATCTTTCGGCTTCATCTGGGTCAAAACTCCAAGCTTGCTGCAATATGCTGTCCTGCAGGTGTTGTACAACAAAGCGGCATGTCCTGAGCCTCGCTAGTCCAACCGTATCGTCGCCGTTCCAGCGCACCTTGAGTGTGGATGCAAAATTGCGAACCTGAGTAAAGTATGGTAGCGTCGGCGCCTGACGCCAGCTACGTATCTGAATGTCCAAAGACGAAAGGAGGGGGAGAAAAGTCACAGTTGTCCTCGGTATGACCTCGAGGGATTTTACAATCATCGCTATTTGATTCTGATCGTCCCTGAAGTCGAGAGCATCCGTCTGACCATCGTCGTTCTCTATGTATACAGCTGCTTTGAAGAAGGCAAGGTTATGTGTTTGGGAGAGCAGGGAGTGGAGTGTATGGGGCAGTGAGGCGGCAAATGGCACATCAACAAGCGAGAGGCGGGTGAGAGTATTGAAAGAATGAGAACGAATGAGTAGTTGTTTAAATAAATACAGGGCATCGCAGTAATGCAAGGCAGAGTTAGGATGGAGGGAAGCCTCCTGGAGACGAGGAAGCGTGAGAGCATCGAGGACGCGCGCGGACCTGGCAGCGAACTTGCGC